>VZTA01020131.1:0-52035 GCA_013398855.1 Mohoua ochrocephala
TTCTTCCATCAACTTCTTCCATCTACTTCTTCCATCCAATTCTTCCATCCAATTCTTCCATTCAATTCTTCCATTCAAATTCTTCCATCAAATTCTTCCATCAAATTCTTCCATCAAATTCTTCCATTCATTTCCTCCAGGAATTAAAAAAAAAAAGCCCCACCAAACCAGGATTAAAACTTGCAGAGGGACCTTCTGGTCCCTCTTGAAGCAGTTTGTCTGCCAGCAGCAGCGAGCCTTAGGGATCGAGAGGTGAAACATTTTCTTGGGTTAAAAAGGGGTTTTAAGTGAGTTCTGTCTGTTGTGTTTTGTGTTCCAGGCTATCCAGGAAAAGAAGGAAGCCCCTGGAGCGCTGCTCTGTCGCCATGGGGTCCGTGGTGTGGGAATGTGGTTGAAGTTTTAATCTTTAATTCATGCCACAGAGGGCTGAGAGGCAAAAAAAAAACGGGGAAAATTTCTTGCACGTCTGTCTCAAATACATCTCCCGGACTGAGCTGAGGATGTTGAATACAAAAACTCTTCCAGTTTGGAGGAACCTCAAGCAAGGCCTGGAAACATCAAAGTGAGGATCCGTGAGGAGCTGGAAAATCTTCCCGCCCGGGCTGCAGCCCTGGCCCCGTTCCCGGTGTGGAAGGATGGCTTTTGGCTGGATGCTGTGCTCCCTGTGGATTTTGGATGTCTGGGTGGCCCCTGCAGGAGGGCACAGCCTGTTCTCCTGCGAGCCCATCATCCTGAGGATGTGCCAGGACCTGCCTTACAACACCACCTTCATGCCCAACCTCCTGAACCACTACGACCAGCAAACAGCAGCTCTGGCAATGGAGGTAAACCTATTTTTGTTTTTCACAAATATATATATGTATGTATGATTTTGGTTTTTATTTCACCAATAATTGGTAAGAGAATCCAAGGAAAAGAATGAATAATTCAAATATAACCCCGAATGCCATGTTCTAAATAATCAAATTATTCCACGACTGCAGATTCTGCCTAATTGAGTGTCGCTGAGTGGGAAACACTCTGGGCGTGCTTGTTGTTTTAAATACCTGAAGTCTGGTTCATACAAGACTTTTTCAGTCTGTTTTCCATCCTACCCGAGGAGTTTCCTTCCTTCGAATTCTGTGATATCACTAAAACGAGTGGAAATTCATATTTATGTTAATATAAATATAATATTAATGAAGCCTCGCTCTCGACCTGTTCAAAATTCCGTGAGGGATTTGCTCAGGTTTGGTTTATTTGTGTTTTTTGAAAGTACCTGGGAACCCCTGTGGGTAGATCTGTGGTGCTGTAGGCCGAGAAATGAAAGAACAATCCTGCGTTTCCTTCTTGGGATGCTCATTCCTGGTGGGACAGAAACTGAATTTTGTTGTTCTTTTTCAGTGATGGTAAAGCCTTGGTTTGGTGTGGCTTTTCCATGGAAGGGTTTGGAATTGGATGTGGTGGATTTTTTTTTAAAACTGAGCTTTTTTTTGTTGCCCTTAAATTTGCTGTGTGGAGGAATTGTGGCCTCGGATCGCGGTGGCTCCTTCGGATGGGTCTGGAAATTCCCATTTCGGAGCAAAAGGAGGGAATTTTGTTGTAAAATCGGTTCTGGCAAATTCTGAGGCCCTGGCACAGAATTCCCAGAGAAGCTGTGGCTGCCCCTGGATCCCTGGGGAGTGTCCAAAGCCAAGCTGGAGCAACCTGGGATAGTGGGAGGTGTCAGGGTTGGAATGGGATGGGATTGAAGGTCCCTTCCCACCCAAACCATTAATGACTTTATTTATTTAATTATTTATTTGTTCTCTAACCTATTCTGCACCAGTTTCCTGCTGCTTTCCTTCAATCCCCTTTTGGATCGTGCTGCCCTTAAACCCTCTGGAGATCTTGGAAGTCTCCGTTTCATCCCCCAGGCTCTTCCTTCCCCAAGCTGAAGTTTTCCAGCTCTCTCCCTTGCAGTGTCCTTCTCCAAGTGTTTGTTGGCCTTCCCTCCTGCATTTTTGCTGCTTCATTCCTGGGATAATTTGAATTCCCTTCCCCTGGCCCTTTTTTTTTCCCTCTCCTCATCGTTGTCCGTGGCGCATCACCCGGGGCGTGGGCGCCATTTAGGATTAAAACCCCACTTTTCACCCATAATGACCAACATTGTGCTCATTTTTCGGACTTTTCACGTTAAACCTGTGCTTTCAGAGAGCTGCCAGAAAGGTGATTTTTCCTTAAACCCCATTTCTGGCCGCTGCTGGACCAGAACAACGGGTGCAATTATCCCAAGTTTTTTTGGTGAAGCGGCTTCCTGCCTCAGAGAGGGGAGGTGAGGAGGGGCGGGCGTTGCTTCTGTGCCCTCTGTGGTGCCAAACTCGAATTAAAAGCAGGAATTACCCAGCGTGAAACGCTGCCATTCACACCAAATCCATTCTGGGGCTTAGCACGGGGTGCCTCGGTGGCTGTGGGTGTGTTTAACACTCCCTTTTGCCAATAAAATCAGCATTTCAGGCAGCAGTTTCAGTCCAGGGGATGGATTATGGGCCAGGAGCAAGGGTGAACGCTGGGAGGGAAAAAAGGCTTTTATCAAGCTCGAAGTTCTCCCACTGCAGGGCTTTGAGCAGCAAAAAAAACCACTGAAATTCCACAGCTTTTCATCAATAATTCCCATTCCTTGTATTAACTCAGATTGAGCTTTAACACGCACTTAGGAAGAGGGAAGTTTTTATTATTTGGCTTTTTAGGCATCGTTTAATGACTCAGTGATGGAGCTGGGCTGACTGAAGTCTGTTGGATGTTTCATTGTGGCATTTTCTGGGAACATCCCTGGTTGCTGTGAACATAAAACAAGGCAGCAGCAGGATCGGGGTGATTCATTTTGTGTGCTGCAGGGAAGGCCTTGTCATTCTCGCAGTTTTCCACTTTTTCGCAGCAGTTCCTGATGAAAAAACGAGAAAAATTCAGCTTTTTTTTTGTGGTACTGAAAGGGCACAATGCAACAAGGAGTGGAGGTGAAGCAGAAATGGGAATCGTTGTAGCTGTTGTCTTGCCATAGATGAATTCAGTTTACTTCTCTTCCCGCATTACTGGTTGCTTAAAAACTTATTTATTATTTCTTGAAAGCTTGAAAAAAAAAATCAGTCAAGTTGCCTTTTTGAGACTTTAGGCTGGTGTAATTCCTGCATAATTGTAAGGATGAAGGTTAGAGAATCCGTAAAATCAGGGAATCTCAGAGTGGGTTGGGATAAAAGAGACCTTAAAACTCATCCAGTTCCAACCTGGACACCTTCCACTATCCCAGGGTGCTCCAAGCCCCATCCAACCCGACCTTGGACACTTCCAGGGATCCAGGGGCAGCCACAGCTTCTCTGGGAATTCTCTTCCAGCCCCTCACCACCTTCACAGGGAATTATTTTTTCCCAACATCCCGTCCAAATCTCCCTTCTTTCAGCCTTGACTGAACAAAGGCAGATAGAATATTCCGTCAGGGTCCCTGCTGGAATCGGCTCCTACTCCTTGATTTACTCCCGGGAAAGATAATTCCTTAAGCTCTGCGCTGTGCTGCAGCCATGAGGCTGCTTTAATCCGGGAGGATTGGAGGGAAGGCTTCTGCATCCAGGTTCCTGGAGCGTTATTTTATTCCCAAATATCCCTGAAGGATCTTAATCCCTTTGGCAGAGGGCAGCCACCAACCCAACCTGGCTACGGGGGAGACTGAAATGAGAATTATTTCGCCTCTGCCGCAAAAAATTTCGCCTCTGCTGTTCCAAAAGCAGCAACAAAGGGGTGCTGACACCCCAGTGGTGACAGAGCACAGAGCCAGGAGGTGTCCAAGGCAGGGATTTCCCAGCTCCTGTGGCCGGGATGAGCTGTCCAGGCCGGAGCTGGGAGCTGGGAGCTGTCCAGGGCTTCTCGCTTCCCGACTGCGGAGGGTCGCTCCTTCCCTGCAGGGCTGGCACATCCAGCATGCCGTGAGGTGCCGGTGAGGTTTCCTACAACCTGCTGGCAGGCTGGTTTTTGGCAACACCCGCCAGGAACCGCTGCTTTCGGCAGCGCTGGCAAAACTTCCCTCCCGAATATTCCCAAGGATGCCGCGGCTTCGGGACGGCGCTGCCCCCGCAGCTCCGCGCGTTACGTAAACCCATAAATCCCGGCCTGATGGAGAAGTCAAATTACCCCTCTCCCCCCCGGGGACCTGACCTTGTTTACCCATCCCTTTGGATTATGATTGCTCCAAAGAATTATCTCCTGTCCCTTTTTCCACTTAATATTCCTCCGGCCTTGAAGGATTTGCTGACGCGTGAGCGTGGCAAACGGTGGGGGTTTATCCGCCTCGATGCAGGTTCTGTAGGCAGATATTTTGATCAGAAAACGTGGAAGTTTGGGGCCTGTTGGAGCCTGTGGCCGCCCGATGACAGCTTTTGTCACTGCTGAAGGGAAGTGGTTTAATTTAATGATTGCCAAGCTTTTGGAATTAAATAAGATGCCAGCGCTTCTTTTTCCTCACCCTGATTTTTGTGGGAGCCCACAAATGGTGGTGGGGATCAGAGAGGCTTTAAAGGGCAGGAGCCAGACGTGGCTGAGGGCTGAGTGGGTCCCTCTGAGGTGTCTTTTGGGATTGTACTGGAGGTCAAAGACCCTAAAAAGGAGATGATGCAGTTACCCTATGGCCAGGGAGAGAACGTGCTGTTCCCTTGCACTCCGTTCCCATTTTCCCTATCCAAAAAGAGCAGCACTGGGGACTCGGGGGATGCAGCTGGGTTGGCCAGGAGATGGAAAAGGGGGAAATGGAGAAATTGTGTCGTCCTGCAGTTGATTTGGGGTTGGTTTGGGGTTTGCAGCGTGAGGGAAGAGGCTGGAAGGGCCGAGGAGCGATGTCCCCTCGTGTGCTCCTGCTCCAGCAGCATCCCAGGGGTCACCGGGGAATCGTGGCACTGATGTTAAAAAAACCCCCCAATGATGGATTTTTAGAACATTTAGAGGCAGAGCCAGTTAATTCGCCACGGAATATCCAACCACAGATGTGAGGACATCTGATTTTTTTCAAACCCTGTTTCAAATTTAGCGGTTTCTTGCCTCTTTTGGTGCTCACAGAGGACAATTCCACAGACCTGACACAGAGCAAGGCCTGCGTGCCCTTGCCAGCCCTATTTTTTGTCACCTTTGGAGTTTCAGTTCATTTTTTTCATCTTTTTTTTGAAGTGGAAAAGAACCAGAGTGTGCTTAAAATGGCATCAACAGAAGGCATAGCTGTATTTATTCCCAGCCCAATCTCGACATCTGGGATTAGAGGAATTTTTCCAGCAGGTATGAAGTGGCTCATTCAGTGGTGTTTCTTTTCTAATAATCCCCCCAAGGATGGGGAGAATGTGGAGTGGAAAATCCTTCACTTCTTACCCCCTTCATTCCACCTTTATTCCTTTTCTTCCTCTGCCTTCCCCTGCGCACCGTTATCCCAAATTTCACACTTCTCCTTGGCTTTCCCTGCTCCCGAGTTCTGCCTCCCGGACTCCTGGAAGCACGGGCACATAAAGCTCATGGAAAAGTGGGTTTTAATCAGCTGCTGTTTTGTAAGCAGCCTGATCTTAGGCGCTAATTTGCAGCAAGGATTAATTTTCTCGTTAGCGTGCGCGGTTACGATCCCTGCAGAACAATGGAGCCGGGCAGGATCACAGGGATGCGAGCGCTGCTCCAGCTGATTAAAGCCTTCTCTTTCATTAATTTCATATTCTCTTGTCCCCAGCTGGAATTTTTACCTTAGGAACAGCCACGTAAAGCTCTTAAATTTGTTTCATTGTCAAGCCAAAGCTGGGCTGGCAGAGATGATTCCGTGGCGTGCGGGCAGAGCCGAGGAATCCCTCCCAATGTCCTTGGGAATTCCTGCTCTAGGAATACCTGGGGCTTGTCTGCTTGAAATGCAGCAGCCTCGGGTTCAGGCTTGATCTGCAAAGGGCACCGGTGTTATGCAAAGGTGAGGTCCTTGGTGGGAAAGAACAATCTGGGAAGAACCAGGGCACTGCTACATCCCCCGAGCAGGTTTCGTACAAAAACGAGCGCGATCCGACAATTTTGTAAAATGAGGTTCCTGAGGGAGCGGTTCCTTGAGCACGGCCTTGGCTGGGCTCGTGTCGGAGCCATGGGCTGGATCTTTTTCACAGGCAAATCCGGTGGATTCTGAGGAAATCTGAGGGAATGTTGTGAATTCCGTGGACAGGGAATGATTTTGGTGGTTTGGGCGGGAAGAGCAGCCACGGGAGGTGATCGTTTGCACCCAGATAAAACACAGAGCTCTGTCTCTTACGGACCTGCTCTGAGGTTGGTGGAGGCCTGAGGAAGAAAGAGAAGGAGCTTTGCCTTTGCCTGGGAATCTTGGGAAGCAGTTTATCCAAAGTAGAATCCAGGAACGGGTGCAGAAAAGGTGGAATTTTTGGCTGCTGCCTTTTGCAGCAATCTGTGTTCGGGGGATGTGGCAATTCTGAGAGTTGACAGGACGCAGGGAATGGCTTCCCACTGCCAGAGGGCAGAGTTGGGTGGGATATTGGGAAGAAATTCCTCCCTGTGAGGGTGGTGAGGCCCTGGGATGGGATTCCCAGAGAATTTGAGGCTGCCCCTGGATCCCTGGAAGTGTCCAAGGCCGCGTTGGATGGCACTTGGAGCACCCTGGGATAGTGGGAGGTGTCCCTGCCCATGTCTGGCGTTTCCAGGTGGGATGGATCCTTCCTGAATTGCTCCAAATCACGTGGAGCAGTCTCTTGAGTCCTTCCTTCCCATCCCTGCACTCCAGGAAACCAGAGAAAGGCACCCCAAGGCTGAGCTTTACAGAGCAGCCTGAAAGAACCGGCACTAAAAAAGAGATTTTCCTTCTACAAGGAATGCAGAGCACATGAGGCTTCAAACTCCTGCCTGGAGCTCACCAGTGCCCAAACATTAAAACACAATCACAGGTGTGAGAAAACCCCGAATTTTTTCTCTGCCTAACACATCTTCCCCAGAGAATAACTTAAGAAATAGTGATTTTTAGTCTTCGATGCTTCTTAATGAGAAGAAGACACCACGCGAGTGGTTTTTAAAACGCTGACTACGGTGGTGAGAGGAAAAATGAACAGAATAAAGGTTTGGGGGGTTTTGTTAAATTGCTAAACCAGTGCTTGCACACTGGAGATGAAACTCTGCCACCACGTTCATATTTGCTCGAGTCAGAGATTAATTCTGAACGACGATTCGAGTGGAAATAGGAGGAAGATGAAGTTCGGCCTTAATGGCTTAGTGCAAACATAGCGGGGGGAGAGTGGAGAAAAAAAAAATTACTTTTTATGTAAAGATCCGGTTGAAAGTAAATGCTGCACATCTTAATCAAGATGTATTCACAGGGGGACGTTTTCGGGGTCAGGGAGGCAGATGGCTCTGCGGTGTGCCTCGCTCTGCAGCAGCTGGTGGGGCCTCGAGGAGGAATTATTAGGGAAGGTGGAACGCACGCGGATTTATTCGGAACAGTTGAATACAAAGCCCTGCGCAGTCAGCTGTGCCTCCGCAGGTCTGAGTTGAGGTGCCAGAGAATATTGTGCTGCTGGAGCACTTTGGGAATATTTGTTTTCCCTTTTAGCACTCCCTCACCCACTGTAAGGTCATGGACATACTCCTGCCCATCTTTGTATGGGCTTTGTGTACAAAAAAAAAATGGGCAGTGACGCAAATAATGTTTGGCTGGTTTAAAAGCAGGGTGGCTTGGCTGGGATGTGCTTTTTGTTGTGCTGGTCCCTTGGAAATTGGCTTTTCCCTGCTTTTTCTGGGGTGGGATGGTGGTTCCAGTCACAGGGTGGATGGATCCGGAGAGAAAACCACACCAGAGTGAGAAGACGAGGAGCAAATCTGGAATAACTTCAGCACCGAGGAGCAGTTGTCAGAAATATTTGTCCTGCTGGCATGGCTGCAGTTTCCTCCTTTGTTTTGGGAGGCCTTGGTGAGTGTAGAGGAAGTTCAGGTGGCTTTTATGGATTTGAGACACCTTCCACTGTCCCAGGTTGTTCCAAGCCTCGTCCAGCCTGGCCTTGGACACTCCCAGGGATCCAGGGGCGGCCACAGCTCCTCTGGGAGTTCCAGCCCAGCCCCTCCCCACCCTCACAGCCAACAATTCCTTCCCAATATCCCATCCATCCCTGCCCTCTGGCAGTGGGAAGCCATTCCCTGTGTCCTGTCCCTCCATCCCTAGTCTCAAGTCCCTCTCCAGCTCTCCTGGAGCCCCTTTAGGCCCTGGAAGGGGCTCTGAGGTCTCCCTGGATCCTTCTCTTCTCCAGGTGAACATCCCCAGCTCCAGCCCTCGGAGCAGCTCCGTGGCCTCCTCTGGATTTGCTCCAACAGTTCCATGTCCTCCTCACGCTGGGAGCACCAGCACCATGCTCAGTACAGGGATTTCTCTGTGATGTTCTGCAAACTTATCCATTTTCTCCCTGAGCTCCTCACCTTCGAAAGAACATCCACACAACTCACTGGCAGTTACGTAAGCTGAGTGTGGAGTGAAGCATTTGCTGTTGTTTCTTCGGTTTGTTTTGGATTTTTTTCATTTTTTACCTTCAATAAACCACCTGCTGGTTTTCCATTCCCTGCTCTTTGTGCCGAAGATGCAGCGAGCAACTTTTCCTCTCTGTGCCATCAGTGATTTTACAGGGCCCATCCTCCTGCTGTCTCTTTTACAAGCTGCAGTCGTCGGAACGTGCCGTATTTATATTTTTATGGAGCAGCCACGTCTGTTTTTATGGAGGAGATGGATGGGACTCAGTGCTGATAGACTCCGTGTGTGCCTCTGCTCTGCCACATCGCTCCTGTGGTGACGGTGACAGTGACAGCCAGAACCTTCCGTGTCCCACAGAACCGCCCGGCTGAGCCCTCCGTGGGTGTTGGGAGCTGCAGCTCCATCCTCCCGACCCCTCTACTGTTTCCATTCCTCCATAAAACATTGATAAAACCCCTCCAGGGCCCTTCGGTCGAGGGGGTTTTTCAGGAGAACATTAAATTCTCCTGTCGGGTTTGGGAATCGCTTCTTCCCGGTTTCTCTATAAATCGATCTGATGGGATTAAGTGGATGCGGAACCAGCACGAAGTTCTGGATGCTCAGCCCTTCGAGGTTTATTTCATTTTTGTCTGATTTTTAAGACTTTCTGGACCCACTTTCATTTCCCAATGCAGGTCCTGGCGTTGTGTTTTTAATGACACCTCTCCCATTTTCTTCCCATCTCGCGATTTTGGCCGGGATCCTTCCCTCCTCCACCCACCCCCGGCTCCTCCCGTGTCCCTCGGAGTTGTTCCTATGGTTACCCCCCCCTTTGTGGGGGGACAAAGGTTGGCATCTTGGTCCTCCCGAGCCAAATTCTGCCCTTTGACTCCCTCCCCTCTTCACACCCCTCGCTAAGCTTGGCCTCTTGCTCCATCCGAGGCTTGTCAGCCGGGGGGTTCCCATGGAAACAGGGAAGGAAATTTGAAAAGAGAAGCACAAAGGGCTGCTTAATTTGAATTTGAACAAGGGAGGAAGGCTCCTTGTAGTTCATCTTTGTGTGGCGTGGAAACCCGAAATTTATCTTCTGAAAGTTGCTTTCAATTTGTAAACTTGTTTTATATTCCCCGTTTCTTGATTTATAGGACAAAAGTTGTCGTGTCCGTGGCGCCGAGCGAGGAGGAACATCTTTCTTTATAAATTCAGGGAGACAGCTCCGGGCTGGTTTTCTTCTTCTTCTCCCCCCCCTCACAGCTCCGAAAGCATCGCTCATGTTTTTAACATTTCCCCCTGAAAACTCACATGTATTACATATTTTCCCCTTCATGAGGACTCAATCATATTGTCAATTATCCGACATCCCTGCGCATCCTGTCTTTGCGGGGGAGTGGGTGAATGATGTGTCCTTGAGAATCAGCAGAGCCTGTGCTGAATCCTCGCTCCCTGAGAATTCCTCTTCCCTCCTTATTGTTCATTTTTAACCCTCACGGTGCAGGTGCAACACGGGAATGAACCGCAGAGGAGAAAAAGTTGGACCTTGGATTTCAGGTTTGCTGCTTGTTGTCAATAATAAAGAACAAAAAACAAACCAAAGGCAAGGAAACAAAAATATCATGGGATGGCAGCATTTTATCTGCGTGTTTTACAAATGTGTTCAATTACAAAGTTTGACGTGAATTGGGTAAAGGACAGGGAAGTGACTTTTGCCTCCGGGTTTTCCTCCGTGGCTTTCTGAATGACAGATTACCCACTTCTTCCAGGAAAGGTCTTTACCTCACGTCCAAGAAATGCCACTTAAAAGGAGTGATTCGGGAATCTGCCCTCCAAATCTCGTGGCTAAAACACCGACCCCGCAGAGCCCTCGGACGTTTTCTTTTCCCCTTCCTTGGCAAACCATCCCCGTTGCTCACAATAACCTTCATTAAGTGGTGTCACAAAAAAAGGCAGCGCAATTCTCCAGATCTACCGGCCGCTTTTTTCCCTGGCACCACGGGAGGCAGTTGCTTTTGTCTGGGAATTGCAAACTTCCAGGCTTTTTAAAATTTAGCCTTTGCTTCCCCTCCCACATTGTGCAGTCGCTGCCTTGAGATTCCAGGGTCACGGAGAGGACTCGGGAGAGTCGGAGCCAGGACTGGGAGGGATCCGTGGCCTGTGGAAGTCCTGATCCCGCTGTATCCATCAGAAAGGAGGCGGCGGGATGGATTAAAGGACAATTTTTTGATCTCTGGCTGTCAGCGCTCATCCTTGAGTTGGGAAGCAGTGGGAGCCAGGAGTGAGGGAAGAGCCGAGCTCGTTAACAAACGCACGGACACTCCTTCCCACTCTGCCGGCCCCATCCTGCTGCTTCCAGCTCTTTTTGCCTTCCCTACCCCACAGCCCTGCTCCTGCTCTTCCCTCAGCTGCGTTTTCCAGCCTTTTGGACACTTCTGTAGACACATAAAAGGGATTTTCGCAGCGTTGGGCAGTTACTCAGTGGGAAAACACCTTCACCCCTCTTGCCTCTCGCAGTCCCCTCGAGGGATTTAGTGCAGTCTTTCCTCCTTTCGTGGTCTGATCCCACTGATTCCATTCTGTGCCAATTCCAAACTCCCCTGCAGGACGTTCCATCCCCATCCTGACGTTTGTAGGAGCGTCATTTACTGTTCAGGAAGGTTTTGAAGGGGTTCTTCCACGGCATCCGCAGATATTTGCTTCTCTTTTTTCCGTTTAACTGGGAAAGAATTTGGAATTATCCTCCTGGGCAGGGGCCTTGTGGAATAGTTGCATCATCTTTTTGTCTTCCCCCATTTCCCTCACCCGTGTCCCCCCTCTCTTATTAATCCCATTATTTGTTTGGCTTTGCCCTGCTTGTGAGTGTTCCAGACATGTGGGAGCACTTTTCCCCAAAAACTCCGTCTGTGGTACAGAAGAGAGCCGGGAACAAACTCCCGGCCTCAACAGGGAGAAAACCCCGGACTTTCGAGGGCAAAATATTCTTTAATCTACTTTGAGAGCAGCAAAAACCCTTTTAGGGTGCCGCAGAAACAAATAAGGGGAGGCACTGTGGGAATTCCTGTCAAATATTTATCTGGTGAATTATTAACTGGAAAAAACCAAGCCAGGGGCTCGGGTTTGCCCTCAGTTTGATGGTTTGGGTGAGGATTTCAGGATTGGTCGTTCGGAGGTGGATAACAGCTGTCTGGCCCGTGGAAAAGTGGGATACAATTGCAATTATTTTTAATTCTTTTCCCCCTGTCCTCCCCTGTAGCGTTCAGCTGTGACCTCATTAACTTGGCACTGAATGGAAGGGAGAGTATTGCCTGATGAATCTGAAATTTTAATTTACAGCCGCCGCGTTCACACGTGTTTTTTGGGAATGGTTAGTGGTTTGAAAATGGTTAAAAATTGAAGTCGCCAGCTAATGATCTTAATTCCTCTATTTAGAAGCATAAATTAATTCTCATTTAATCCGCTGGAGTAAATTGAGGTATTCTCAGTCTTTAACTTTTCTGTTCTGTGTTAATGTCTGATGAACAGAGAGGCCCGTTGGGCTGCCCTCTTGTAATTCTTTAATTGGGTAAAAGAAACTTATATTGGGATGGGCAATTTCTTTGAAAAATTTAAAAGAAAAAAAAAATCTGGATTATGGCATAATCTGGCCGCATCTTCCCCATTCATGCACGTGAAGAGTGTTAAGTGCTGCAGCTTTACTCTTCTGGTGTTGGAAATTGGCTAAAATAATCTCCAAACCCTGGGAATCCTTACCAAGAAAATAGTCTGGAGTTAAAAATTGTAAAATACCTGTTCTGAGGGAATGAGAGAGAAGAGAAACAGTGACAGACGTGGTGGGGTAAATATGGGATTAAATGGGAGGTGCTGCTGAGCTGAGGTTTGGAGGTGGTGCAGCTTGGTTTGGGTGGATCTCACTCCAGTAAATGCAGAGATATGAGGAAGGAATTCCTCCCTCTGAGGGTGGCGAGGGGCTGGGATGGAATTCCCAGAGGAGAATTTGTGGCTACCCCATCCCTGGAAGTGTCCAAGGCCGGGTTGGACGGGGCTTGGAGCAACCTGGGACGGTGGAAGGTGCCGGGGTTGGAACTGGATGAGCTTTAAGGTCCCTTCCCACCCAAACCATTCCACGATTCTACGATTCCATAATTTAGGGGACAGCAGGGCTGCAGAGTTTGTAGAGACCAGACCTGTTCTCTACAATAATCCTGCATTATTTATGCCCATGGAACAACCTGCTGATTTTTGAATTATTTCCACCAAAAGACAGCTCAGTGTCCTGGACTGACAGTGCAGCCTGCCTGGAAAGCAAACATGAGGGAAAAAGAATATAATATCTTTATTACAATTATTCTAAACCAGACGTTTTAATGATTGCTTTGTGAAATATCCTGAATTTTGAGGCCCAATGATGTAAATCTTCTCTCCCATCCAACTGCAGACAACGTGTGTGTGTGTGTGTGTGGTTTTGCTGGGATACAGATTTAACAGATGGTCTGCAACGTTGGATGAAGACACAGCTGTTAAAATATCGACGTTCATGCTGCAGACACGTTTTGTTTGCTATCCAGAATAAGTTTTATAACCTTAATCCAGCAGATTTCGTTCTTACTTCAGTTTTCATCGTGTTATTTATGTGGTAGTGGTGGGTCAGTGTTGAGCTCTGCTCCTTCCCAAGACCCAAAACCCCCTGACTTTTCCATGGAGATGCATCGTTGTATCCCCAGGGCAGTTTTAGGGTTTAATTTGGGTAGTAACTGTGGGGCAGAGACCTTGTGGATGCCACGGGATCATTCCTTGAAGGATTTAGGTGAGATTTGTTTTCACAGGAGCAAAATTAAATCATTTAACCTCTTCCCAAGGAGATGCTGCTCCTGATTGTAGCCAGGGAAGACACGAGAGCTGTTGGATGGTGATTCCTTCTTGGAGAACATCTCCAGCATTCCCAGCTCAGGCATGAGGGGGTTTATTCCGACTGACTCCGCCGTTGTTTTCCCGTGGATGGAGCCAGGTGTTCTGGCTGGTGGCAGAATCCTGGGAGAGAGCTCCGACAGCAGAGCGGCTGCCAAGGGAGCAGCAGACAAAGCTTCCTGAATTCACTCAGCGTGGATGGATTGTCTCTCGCAGCCTTCCTGGCTGCCAGGAGTTCTGCTCCTGGGTTTCACAGCCTCCTGCCCCTCCTGGCTGCCAGGAGTTCTGCTCCTGGGTTTCACAGCCTCCTGCCCCTCCTGGCTGCCAGAAGTTCGGCTCTCACAGCCTCGTGCCTCTTCTCTGCCATGGCCAGAAGGGTTTGTCTGCTCTGCTGTGGGGCTGATGCTCTAAAACTCACTTTAATTTACCTTAAACCCGAGTCAGGGCGGCAGAGGAAGAGGATAAATAAACTTCTGCCCCTTGTGGAGCTGCCCCTGAAGTGCCTTAGGTGACACCTGGGATTTGTCCTCATTTTGTGACCATTTGATGACAACAAAGCTGACATTTAAGGCAGTCGGAACTCTGCAGGTCCCCCTGGTTGGTCTGCCAAGAAGCACTTGGGCTTGGATGCCAAAATTCAGGGAATAGAAGCCTTCTGCCATCCTCATCCCAAGTGGAAAACGTGGAGATTCCATAGTCTGCACTGGCTTGTAACCTTAAACTCTCCTGGCTATCTGCTGCATCAGCTGGGTGCAAAACCACAGCCGAGTCACACGTGAAGTAGCAGAAGCCATCGAACCTCTGAGAAGTAAAAGGAAATTCCCTCCAGTGGGAGGGTTCAGCGTTTCTTGTGTTGCGTTTGGAAATCCAGCCTGTCTGGTTTTGTTCTGCGGGGTTTTAGTGCCACAGACGCTGCCGTCCCGTGTGTTTGCAGCTCTGAAAACCAAAAGGGGAGGCAAATCCAAATGGTGACTTCGAATCTTGGCTGTGTCCTTATCTGTATTTTCCATCCTGTTGGCGATTTCTAGAAATTCCCCTCTTTTCTGAGCACTGAACAATCAGATCTGGCTGCGAATTCTGTTGCGTGCTCTCCAGTCAGTGTCAAATCCTCTAACAAACCCCACCAAGTGCTTCTCCCCCTCCTTTGCTCAGCAGGAGAAATTTTGGAGCAGTGGGTTGCCATGCTCCTCTCTCCTGTTGTTTTCCGAGGAGACCTCCCTGGAGCTGGCAGGAATTGTGTGATCCTGCCATAGGGATCAGGGAAGGAGAAGGAGAAGAAGGAGAAATAAGGAGGAGGAGAAGGAGAAGAAGGAGAAAGAAGGAAAAGGAGGAGAAGGAGAAGGAGAAAGAAGGAAAAGAAAGAGAAGGAGAAGGAAAAGAAGGAGGAGAGGGAGAAGGAGGGGGAGAAGAAGGAGAAGGAGGGGGAGGAGGAGGACAAGGACAAGGACAAGGACAAGGAGGGGGAGAAGGAGAAAGAAGGAAAAGAAGGAGGAGAAGGAGAAGGAGGGGGACAAGGAGGAGAAGGAGGGGGAGGAGAGGGAGAAGGGGAAGGAGGGGGAGGACAAGGACAAGAAGAAGGAGAAGGAGAAAGGAGAAGGAGAAGGAGAAAGAAGGAGAAAGAGAAGGAGAAGGAGAAGGAGAAGGAGAAGGAGAAGGAGAAGGAGGTTGTTGTTGTTGCTCCACTTCTCACCACGGGTCTCCTTCCCCTTCCCACGGTGACAGCAGCACTGGAGCATTTCCCAGCAGGCCTGGAAGCAGTGATCACACTCCCACTTGGAATGATGTCCTCTTTGCAGGAGATGGAAATGTGTCATTTCCATGAAAAACAGGATTTTTGACGAGATTTACAGCTCCTGCCCCGGAGTCTCTTCCTTACCCAGGCAAAGTGTCTTTATTTAACAGTATCAAAAACACAGTCTAGAGGATGGTGGATTTATTTCCCTGATAATATCCCTCTGGAATTCTCCCAAGCCCATCACAGCAGGCATATGGAGAGGAAGGAGGAAGCCCAAACCCTCTCGGCTGCCACCAACCCGATGCTCCCCGCAAATGGAAATGGTTACCGGGACCACCCGTCTGCATCCCCCCGTTCCTAAAACACCAATCCCACATCCAGGAAAAGCGCAGATTGACAGATGGATGCCGTCTTCCAGAGGAACTTTGGAATTTAAAATGCAGCAGGAGACCTCTTTAAAGAACAAGAGCAGATGGCTTCGCTTTTTAGTCCTATAGGCAGAGATTAATGTCATTCCCTGTCTTTTAACTACTTCCATCTTTATCCCCCCTGGTTTTTTTTCCTGCAGAAATTAACCTTGGCTGTCTGTTTGCAGACAGAAAGCTTGGGATGGTTTTTCATGATTGCTGCCCTTTCAGGGTAAGGCAGGTAAACATAATTGGCCTTGGGTTTGAAAGTGAATAACAGGGTGAGTGCCTCATTCAACCTATAGCACGGAAAAAAAATATCATTTAAACCCACAGTAATTACTTGTCCTTTTTTATTGTCGGAGTTACTTAAATAACTATTTAAATGCAGACATTTATTTTTAGTGCTAAGGTAAAAAAAGTCTGGGTTTTTTTTTTTCCTTCCCAGCCCCTAAAGCAGTGCAGTGTCAGTCTGATCCTCACTGCAACCAAGGGTTTTTCCAGCTGCCATCGAATTGGGAGATGTGGGATATTGAGAGGGTCACGGGGTTCGTGCAGATCACTGGGAATAGCTTCATTCCATGCTGAAGGGGAAAAGCTCAACAGGCAGCCCGAGCCGTGCCCCGCTCGGCTTTTCCTACGTGGAGCACTGTGAAAAACCAGAAATAATTCCAAAAGCAAACGTACGCCCCGGTTTCTTGCCGGGGAGGTGAGCTGGGATGTGCTTCGTGCCAGGAATTCTCACCGAGCGTGTCTTGGCGCCGTGAGCTCAGAGCAGGCTGGGGCAAAGTCACCTTTTGCCTTCAGAAAACGGAATAAAGGGTCTGCAGTAACCAGAGGCACGTGAGGTTGGGTGAGTTTGGGTTGATTCCAGAAGAAACAACCTCCCTCTCGCACACCTGGCTGTGCTCACGGGCCTCTCTGCCACCTTTAATTTCACGGCACCATCCGGCTCGAGCCAAATTGGGTGGGAAAAGGTAGAAATGGCTCTGGTTTTCTGCCAAGTTCATGCCCCAAATCCCTGCTTTTTTCTCTGCTGTGCCTGGGTGAACATCCCCTGATTTTCTTTAGGAAGCAGCGTCTGGGTTGAGGCAGGACCCTGTTTTATCCCAGCAGCTCTTCGGCTCGGGTGTTAACCCGGAGCAAACATTTCCAGGTGAAGTGTGAGCACCGGGAGCGTGGGCTGCAGGATCCGGTGAGTCCAGGGAGGTTCACACGAGTCAGGGGCGCTGGAAAACAGAATTTTCCCAGTCTCAAGGAAAAACCAATTCTGCTTGTGACAGCCATCAAAAGCAGGAGGCTGAACGTGCTCGGTGGAAGCAGGAGCTGTCTGCAGAGCTACATCCAAAGCAGCTCCGATTCTCCAGGGAAGGCAGCCTGGAAGGCATTAGTGCCCGTGCCCTTTGAGACACAATTCCCGATTTTTTTTCCATCAAAGACCGGGAGATGCAGGACAAAGAGCAGCTCATGTGGCTGCTCTGAGCCAGGATGTGCCCCGAGGCAGCTGCTTCCACCCGGGAATTGCAACAGCAATTGAGAGTCATAGCATCGCTCTCTTCCCAGGAGCCTGAGGGGAGAAAAGTTCCCTCCTTCCCTCTCCGAGTTTATGAGGATGCTTCCTGTTCAGTCCTCTGTTCAAAGAACGGGATGTACAAATCAACGGGATGGGAAAAGATCAGCGAAGTAATTTGGTTTAAATCGTGCAAAGTCACTTTCCAAATAACAGCGGAATGTCTGTGTTAAATAAAATAATTGGGTTTATCATCTCTCAGTATTATGAGGCCTGAAATTGGAACTCGGTCCCACGGTGTATTTATAATTTGAGTTACTTCTCTTGTTTTTAACTGAAAGTGAGGATTTGTTAAAAAAATCACTTGGAGTGGAGGAAAATCTACACATTCCATCTCTCCTTTGGCTTTCATCCCTTGGGGAGTGAAAGTTGGGGGTTGGAAGGAGATGATCTTTAAGGTCCCTTCCAACCCAAACCATTCTGTGATTCCACGGCCCATCCTCTCAAAAACAAACCCGAGGCCAGCAGGAAGTTCCTGATCTTTACTAAAGCACGGCCATCAAAGCTTTTTTCCAGCAGATGGGAATGGTGGGGAAGGAAGGAGCTGGGGAAGAGGGGACAAAAGAGCTGGGTGAGGTTGTGCTGCTCTGAGGGAAGCAGGGACACAGCGCTGGGACACACCTGGGTGGCAAAGCGAAGGACGAGAAGAGTTTTTTATCTCTTCCTAAACATTTATCTCTTCCTGTCTTGGATTTCCCAGGACTCGGCCTGAATTACTGAAATCAATTTGGCTGCCACGCCTCCTCTTGCCCTCGTCCTCTTCCTTTTTTTCCTCCTGGAGCTGTTCACCAGGCATTTTTCAGAAGCACATCCCGTTTAACAGAGAGCCTTTTGTTCGGCACCGGCGGAGCCGGGCTCGATGTCATAACTTGCACCGCATCCTTGGGCAAGAGCGTAAAAAGAGTCTTTTAATCTCCCTGGGTTTATTTTTAATAAGGGAACAACATAATCAGTAGGTGGAGGTGACTTTTCATCTTCGGAGCTGCGAGGGGAGGGAAAGACAATTTGGAGATAATTTTTGGGGCGCTTTCAGAGGGAGCTGCCCACAGGCACGAATGCTGCTGTTGTTGCTGGCTCAGAGCAAGTAAGGCTCTTTCTCTGTGTTATCAGGAGTTGTTGCAGGGATTTTTCTTCTCCAGCTCGGCCTCTTCATGATTTTAAAGTTCCCAGGATCCCAGGATCACTGAGGTTGGAAAAGATCTTTGGGATCATCGAGTCCAACCTGTGCCCGATGCCCACCTTGTCCCCAGCCCAGAGCTTTGAGTGCCGTGTCCGGTTGTCCTCGGACACCTCCAGGGATGGGGACTCCAAACCTCCCTGGGCAGAGCCATTCCAGTGTTTGGCAGCTTTTCCATGGAGAAATTCCCTCTGATGTCCAACCTGAAGCTTCCCTGGCTCAGCTTGAGGCCGTTTCCTCCTGTCCTGTCCCTTCACCTGGAGCTGCGTTTGCACACTTTGAGATACTCTGGGGTCTCTTCCTAAACAGTTCAGCCTCTGCAACTCCACCAAATCCAAACAGATCTTTTAACAAAGGCAAAAGAGCAGGAAAAGAGGAATTTTGAGAACATCTTTTCTCAGTGGGAGGCGTATCAGAGAAAAGTAGGGGAGGAATTGTCAGGAAAACTTGAAATTCAGATATGGGTTCGTGCAAACCTGCAGTGGCAGGAGGCAAAACTCGGGGACTGGGGCAGGCATGAAACCAGGAACTCTTCTTCATGAAGTTGTAACTTATTTTTCTCATTTTCAAGGTTTTTTTGAAAAGAAGGGAAGTTAAACTCTTGCCAGAATAAAAGTGGAGTTGTTGTTTTATTTTCCCTTTCCATCAAGTAAGGACTTTTACCTTCAGCTTTTCCAGGCAGGTGTTGTAACTCCCTGGAATCGATTTCTTGGATCCACGTGGCCAAACAATGGCTTTAACTCTGCTGTAGACAATAAATACTCACAGATAAATACATAAATACAAATAAATCTGAAGTACACGTCCAGCCAAACAGAAAGAGCTCCTTGAGTAACGTGAGCTTGTAAGTGTAAATATTTCCCAACTGCTGCTGCCTTTTTCCTGGTTGGTAACTCTGGGGGCTCATCCTGCTCTTCCTCTAAGTTATTGCTGAATTTCATGGCTCCCCTGTTCATGGGATGTTTGAGAAATGAAGGGGATTTATCCAGCTTGGTAAATAATAATGATGTTTTAAAAAAACTACATTGAAATCGCAGCACGATTTTGTCTTGTATTCCAAAAATTAACATTTTGCAGAGGGAAGGAGACTTCTGGGAAGGATTGGAAGGGTGAAGAGGCGATAAGGGAGAAGTGAAACTTTCCCTTGTAACTCCCAGTATTTGCCATTTCTGTCACCACAGAAGATGCCCTATTTTTTCCCCTGTTAGATCCGTTCTGCTCTATGGTTTGGAAAAAGAAAACGCTGAATTGGTTTAAAACACTTCTCAGGAAATTGCTGCTTGAGAATGGAATCGTTCTTGCAGCTCCTCTTCAGCTGCACTCCTAATAAGATTTAGGATTTATATGTATTTATATACAGCAAGTTCATTTGTGCTGCAGCTATTGCACTGCAAATTCCAAAGATGAAGGATTCCCTCTCCTTAATCCTCCTGGGCTGTGGAGAAAACTCCGGTATCCAAATAATGGACTTTTTCTAAAAACCCGTGTACAACAGAGCACTGCCATTGATGAGGCTGCTGTCACCTTTTCCCTTTGAGCTGTGGTTCGAAATATAAACCAGGACGAGAAGTGGTTCATGGAGGTGTTTTTCCAGTCTGGGGTTTGTTTCATTCCAGAGTTGGAAGTCCTGATGTGTTCCAGTATTGTCTTAATTCCGCTCTCACGGGGATATCATCGATCTTACATTGATATCCAAAGAGATGGCGAGGCTTTGGATGGTGGTGGGTGCCACAGAAACTTGAAATGAGACTTGGATTAATTCCTGGAGAGTTTTAAGGACAAACCACAGCAAGCAAGAGCAGAACGAACCCACACTGGACAGTAGGAGCACAACGTGGATTATCAACGTGCACCAGCTTTTACTGAGACATAAATCCCTGTCCTCTTTATTTTTCCTTCTTTATCCTTCAGGAATACTCTGGACCAGCTGTATTTGCCTAACTCTGATAGATTTTCTCTCAAGGAGTGTTGCTCCCACCGATACCCAAACCTGTTAGAAAGCACCACGGGAGCACAAGACACCGCTTATTTATTTTGTTGGTTTTTTTTCCCCCAGGCTTTGATTTCACGGTGTTTTCTGATGGTTGGGCAAGAAATGACATCTTGGCTGTGCCTTCACCGTGGTTACAGCCCCGATCTGGGAGCTGGGAAGTTCTGTGGCTGTGTGGGAATTTATATAACCAGGATAATGTGAGGGCTGGGAACGTTTTCCTTCCACAGATACACCTTCGTGAGAGAACTCAAATCCCCACCAGGGGCATTTAGCTGTCGAATTCCCACCAATTTTAATGCAGATTGAGTACATAAATATCCCTTGGGAACCTTTTCATTGTCCCCATGGTCACCTGTCTTCCTAAAACACCCGATGATCATTTCTCCCAACAGCCAGAAAAAGAAGGTCGCGGTCACGGCCGCGATGAGACGAAGCGAAACGTTCCACAAATTGCTGCTTGTAGCTGTTGAATTCTCCTTTCTCTTTGCCAGCCCTTCCACCCCATGGTGAACTTGGAATGCTCCCGGGATTTCCGGCCCTTCCTGTGTGCCCTGTACGCCCCGGTGTGCATGGAGTACGGGCGGGTGACGCTGCCCTGCCGCCGCCTGTGCCAGCGAGCCCACAGCGAGTGCTCCAAGCTCATGGAGATGTTCGGGGTCTCCTGGCCGGAGGATATGGAGTGCACCAGGTGAGAAAATCCCTTTTTTCCTCAGGATAAAGTGTTAGTCCGATCCAGGATGTTTTGTGGTTCATAAAAACCAGGTGTTTTGAACGTTTTCCATCACAAGCGGCCGTGGTTTCCCTTCCCGTTTTCCAGCAGCCCGTTTCCTGAGGTGGGAAGGGAGTTCCTCTTTCTGCCCAGGAGATCGGCTGAAAATTGGCTGGGTTCGATGAGGATGAAATCTCAAAGCTGTTTGCAGAGCATCTACCCCTCGCTGAGCTGCAAACAGCTGTGCTCAGCTTCACACTGCACCAATAACTTCACAGGAAAACGACCCGATGGTGTTCCAGGCTGTTTGAGGCAGAATATGCATGAAATTAAAACCAATATCTTCGTGCTTTGTTGTTTTTTGTAAGTGACTCCAACAGCTAATGAAATCGAGGAGCACAAGCAGGAGGAAATAGTTTACGGTTGGATTGGGAAGAATGGAAAACAATTAAAATTATTTTAGTTAAATAAGTCGTAAGAGGATAAAAATCAGAGGGTGTTTCGAGGTTATGATTCCTCCAGTCTCTCCTTCAGAACTCCAGCAGTCCTTGCCTCGAGTCAGAGCTTTAACTACACAAATATCTCATTTATTGACGCTGGTGGCAGTGCTGGTTGGAATTTTGGTGTCACCACCTCACTGCCCTGTCTGACGGCGGCGGGTGCCGTTGATAAGGAAAGGCTTTAAAATGTTCTGTAAAATCCTGCTGCCGTGGGCTTAAGTTCACAGACTCCCCGGGATGGATTTTGCATCCTCACCTTCATTCCTAAAGCCCCAATGGGCCCCTTGTCTGTTTTGTTTTTAAACTCATTTTATAGTTTCAGAGTTGCACTGTGGGACCATGAGTTTGTGTCTAAACAGTGCGGATTTTCATGGATTCCCCATTTTTTGGACTGTCTGGTTTTGCTCCAGTTGGGTTGCCTGAAGTCACACCTAGACCTGAGGTTACCAGCCCTTGTAAAGTGTGAGTATATCTCTTGTAAACGCCTCGTTTTAGGTTCCCAGATTGTGACGAGCCCTATCCTCGCCTGGTCGACCTCAACTTGGCCGGGGAGCCCACGGAGGAGGCCCCCATGGCCGTCCAGAGGGATTACGGCTTTTGGTGTCCTCGGGAGCTGAAAATCGACCCGGACCTGGGTTACTCCTTCCTGAGGGTCCGGGACTGCTCCCCTCCTTGCCCCAACATGTACTTCCGTCGGGAGGAGCTGTCCTTCGCCCGCTACTTCATCGGCGTCATCTCCATCGTCTGCCTCTCGGCCACCTTGTTCACCTTCCTGACCTTCCTCATCGACGTCACCAGGTTCCGCTACCCGGAGAGGCCGATCATCTTCTACGCCGTGTGCTACATGATGGTGTCCCTGATCTTCTTCATCGGCTTCCTGCTGGAGGACCGGGTGGCCTGCAACGCCTCCAGCCCCTCCCAGTACAAGGCCTCCACGGTGACGCAGGGCTCGCACAACAAGGCCTGCACCATGCTCTTCATGGTGCTCTACTTCTTCACCATGGCCGGCAGCGTCTGGTGGGTCATCCTCACCATCACCTGGTTCCTGGCGGCCGTGCCCAAGTGGGGCAGCGAGGCCATCGAGAAGAAGGCCCTGCTGTTCCACGCCAGCGCCTGGGGCATCCCGGGCACCCTCACCATCATCCTCTTGGCCATGAACAAAATCGAAGGCGACAACATCAGCGGCGTGTGCTTCGTCGGCCTCTACGACGTGGACGCGCTGAGGTACTTCGTGCTGGCCCCTCTCTGCCTGTACGTGGTGGTGGGAGTCTCCCTCCTCCTGGCCGGGATTATCTCCCTCAACCGGGTTCGCATCGAGATCCCGCTGGAGAAGGAGAACCAGGACAAGCTGGTGAAGTTCATGATCCGCATCGGCGTGTTCAGCGTGCTGTACCTCGTGCCCCTGCTGGTGGTGATCGGCTGCTACTTCTACGAGCAGGCGTACCGGGGCGTGTGGGAGACCACGTGGATCCAGGAGCGCTGCCGGGAGTATCACATCCCCTGTCCCTACCAGGTGAGGAACCTCGTGGGGAGGAGGGGGGTGGGAAGGGTTATTCGTCGTCCCTAACTCAAGGTGCTTTTACAGGAATGTTTTTATTCCTATGAAAAATGTTGTTGCCATACTCAAATTATTTGGGTAATGCACTAGGCCGGGTGTTGTTGGGAAATCAGAGGCTCCCATCGGCTGCTTGGTGGTTTTTTTGTGGAGTTTCCGGGCTGTGTGGCACCTACACGGGGTATAAAGATGTTCTTTTAAACCAACCTGAAGACCAGGTCTTGACGAGTTTGTTTTAGGTCACTGGAAGTTTTGCTGGTGAGGAATTTTGGCGTTTAAGCTGAGTTGTCATCAGGCTGCTTTTTCTCGTTCTTGTCGTTCATCTGTAGCAGTTCTGGGGCTTTGATGGCCTGGAGGTTTCATGCTCATTTTGTGCCAGGAATATCTGTATAAAATCCTTCTTGAAGTGTCTTCTGAAGAAAACCAGAGCTTGCAGCTCATCAGCTTCGGGTTTTTTTTCAAGAAATCGAGGCTTATCTGCTCGGTTTAATTGAGTTATCACAGGAACAGAAGCCTCTGAGAGCCCTAAGATCAAACTCTCCACCGGTTTATTCAGATGCAGTTGAAAAGAAAGTATTTTAGGGATTAATTGCCTACTTTTGAGCCAAAATGGCAGATTGTTTTTGGAATGACATTCCTGAGATGTTTTCTGCAACTTCTTTTAAAGGAACTTTATTTCCAGAAGGTTTTACAGCAAACCTCTATTTTACGGCTGCACGCAGAGGGATATTTAAAAATTAGCATTTCGGCTCTGAAGCAGTTAAAACACCAGCTGAATCATCAAAGCTCACATTTTAATGCAATAAAATATCACTTAAAGGTTTGGCTTAGGCTTGATAATAATCCTTTTATTACCTTTTAACCCTTTCTGGCGTTTTTCCTCCGTTAGGTTTTATTAGGGCGGGACTCTTCCCTCCCATCCAAATGCGGGAGCATTTTTATGGCAGGAAATCTCTGGCAGTGGGTGTGGGCAGTTCCATTGGCTTGATTGAGTCTTCACTGCTGCAGGTTTTAATCTGTTCAAACTGGCTGATGCTTAAAAACAAAGAAAAAAAACAACCCAAAAAACCCAGGGACACGTGGCTTTCTCTCGATTAATTTCCAACGCCCACCGCGCGCCAGCCTAAATTCTGCTTGGCGAGGATCTCTAAAACCAAGGGGATTTTGCTTCCTCGCAGTATCGAGCAAAAAACTTGTTTTGAACCTGGAAACTGAGGGCTGGGAAGGATGAAAACACGTAGGAAAATGCTCCTGAAATCCCTGGCAAGCCGTTGCCATAATGGCCCAGCGGGAGTCAAAAGAACAATAATGGTTTCATTCACATCAAATTGGGTTGAAGGACCTGCAGACCCCAGGGAGTATTAGAAGGGTTGGGGTTTTTTTTTTCCCTTTTAACCCGTCCATTTATATTTTTTTTCCCCTCGAACTAAACACGTTTCCCATGTTAAACAATCCGGATTTATAATTGCAACAGATTCCCAAAGCTGTGGGGAAAATGATTTTATCCTTAGCTCATGCTAGGGAAGTATATCCTTAAATTAAGGGGAAATGCAGAGTATGGTGGAGAATATCCCTCAGTGGCGAAATAAGAGCGTGTTTTTATGAAGCTTTAATGTTTTTTCATTAACTTCAAATGTTTCTGAGAGCTCTGAACGGAGAGCTGGAGTCGATCCCGCCGTGGATAAAAGGTTTACGTGCGAAGCTTCCCCGGGGTTGTGGTTTTTGGGAGCTTTTTCCCGACTCCAGCAAATCCGAGGTTAAAAATCCGTGAGTCCATCGGAGCGTGACATCATCTTTGCCATCGGAGGTGGTGCCACAGAAGCTCCTTCTGGAAAATTCCTGGCGAGGGGGGTGGGAATATGCAGCTGCTGCCGCGGGAGGGACCGCGGGGGTCAGCGCCGAGCCCTGGATTCTCCTGCCTGCTCCAGAACCAGGCTGGGGCTCTGATAAAAAACAGAAACTCTGTTTCTTTGGCTGCCTAAAATGAGAAGTATTCCCAAAATTAGAAATATTCCCAAGTGGAGGAGGCCACAAGATGTTTTTTATGCTCCCACCAGGATTTCTGGCTGCCTGGGTGTTTCCTGCCTTGACCTGGACATGGATCCTCCTGGTTTTTTTGGCAAATCTGGGAGGCATCCGTTGCTTTCCTTGGGAAATAAAAACTTCTTTGCCACAAGGGCAGGGAATCAATGTCCCAATATTCCCTCTGCTCGTGGAGTCAGTGCAGGGCCTGAAGGAGCTCACAGTGCCCTGTCCTGCCCTCAGCATCCTCCGTGCTCCGAGGTCTGGGAGAGAACAGGAAAGAGGGAAAGGGTTGGTAGGAGCTGGGAGCAGCTTTCTCCCCGTGGGCTCATCCCTCTCCTCAGTTTTCTGGAAGTCAGGAAGTGACTTTAAGCATAAAATCAAGGAATGATTTTGGGTGGGAAGGGACCTTAAAGCTCAGCCAGTCCCACCCCTTGCCATGGGCAGGGACACCTTCCACTATCCCAGGTTGCTCCAAGCCCCATCCAGCCTGGCCTTTCAGTGGGAATAAAGGCAAATTGATTAAAGTGTCACCACAGATAATTATTGTTTCTGCTGCCAGGGCTCTGCAGTGACTGCGGTGATCTGATCCTTGCAGTCAGTGCAGGTTCTCTGTGCAATCTCTGCTCACGCTTGGCCTAAAACTGTCCTGACCCATCCACCTCTCTTTTTACGGAGCTCGGAACATTTTTCTTTTTCTGGAGGGCGGAACGGTGCCTTTGGAATCTGCTTTCAGCACAGGAATAGTCAAACAAGGAGCTGAATTTTATGTTGGAATCTTACTTTTCACTCCTCGCCTTAAAAAAGGAGTTGACCCAATGTCACCTCATCGTTCACGGGGCGGAGCCTCAGGACAGGCCAACACTTTCCACCACTCTGGATAAATTCTTGGTGTTGGCTTGGTTTGTTAATCCTGCCCCGATGTTCAGCCATCAAAATTTGTCTCTTTCCTCTCTTATTTGCAGTTTTTTCCTGGATGTTGATGGGATGTGTGATCCCGTGGGAATTAAATCAGATCGAGCGCAGGTGCACCGGGATAAAGTTTTGATCGGTCACTCTCCAGAAGCACAGAATGGCTCAGGCCGAAGGGGAGGGTTAGGGTGGATTTTAGGAAAAGATTCTTCCCCCAGAGGGTGGTGGAGCGCTGGAACAGCTCCCCAGGGAATGGTGACATTCCCAAGGCTGTCAGAGCTCTGGGAGCATTTGGACAACGCTCCCAGGGATGCACGGGGTGGGATTGTTGGGGTGTCTGTGCAGGGCCAGGGGTTGGATTTGATGATCCTGGTGGGTCCAGCTCTGGATATTCCATGATTTTATGACCTCTGGACACATCTACTCCAACCTCTGCTCAAGCAGGGTCAGCCCAGGTCCGTGTCCAGTCAGGTTTTGAATTCCTGTTGCCATAAAAGCTGTGATTTCCTTTCCGTCCGACCTCAGAAGTAAAAGGAAAAGCAGGGGAAAGGGGAAAAAAAACAGCTTTGACATTCATTTAGCTGCTGTTCCACATCCTCGTCCTGCACAGTGATTTATTCCTTACAAGGAGAGTGTCAGAGTTTTATTCCTCTTGGAATCACAAAGAGAATCAAAACTGGGCCACGGTGACCTGCCCCAGTCTGTGAAAACAGATCTCAAAACTGGGATGAGTTTGGCTGAGAAGTGAAATAGGCACTCAGTGAAGTCTGTCCCCAAAGCTGGTTGCAATGTGCATTTCTCTTATGGAAAGCAGGAGCTCGAAAGTCAAGAAAAATCTGATTTCTTGCAAAGCAAAGAAAGTTTTAAGATGAATTTCTCTCCAATCCAAACCTGAACAGACTCCACGGTTTCCACGAAGGCTTCAGGGCCAGACTCAGCACTGGGCTGCTGGGAGAGGCTTCAAATTTAGATACTAAAAAAAAAAAGGGAAAATAAACCATTTCAAAGACATTTGCTGCTGTAATGGGAGTCCTTGAGAAGAGGAACTGAGCAGTAGGAATTAATTATCTCTGTTTGTGGTCTGATATTCAGCATTTCCCCCCACAGGGATTCGAAGGCCTCGGTGCTGCCTCATTCAGAGCAAAGGTGCTGCTCCCATTTTCTCTTTCCCATGTTTTTTTAGGGAAGGGAGTTTAAATCCCATCCCATTCCATCCCTGCCACTGTCCCAGGTTGCTCCAAGCCCAATCCAACCTGGCCTGGAAAACACTTCCATGGCTTCATTGTGGTCTCTTTCAAGAGGTCACCTTTGCTCTCACTGGGTATTTTTATTTTGGGATTTTCGCTGCAAAAATCTGGGGGCATTTTTGGGGGAAAGGGGTAGGAAAAGTGGGGGGGATTTTTTTTTTTTGCAGTCAGTCCTCTTCAAAAATCAGAATAAGCCTCAACACCTTTTAAACTCATTTTCTGCATCCCGGATGTTCATCCAGCCGCGGTTGAATCTTTATGATCATTCCAGAAAGAAAATGAGGGAAGAGGGGTTTTTTTGCCTCATTTTTTTGAGAATTGACATAAATAAGCACCTAGGATGGCATTTCCTGGAATTTGGGAATCCCACGGAGAGATGGTTCTGCTTTGCTGCTGACAGAGAGGAGTTTTTCTGCAGCACAGCACAACCCTTCCAAAAGTCATTTTCACCGAGTTCTTTTGAGGCAGCTCCTGTGCTTATCTCTAAATCTTTTCTATTTTCCTTCTGATCTCCACTTTAAAAAAATCAAAACTGCCTCGGTGTTTTGAAGAACTTAATTATTCCGAGCTGTGAGGTGATGTAATAGCGAATTATCGTTTTTATCAGCAATAAAAACAGACAATCCCATTTTTTTCCCCGTTTTTTTTCCCCATTTTTTTTCTTTTCCTCTCCACTCTGTTTCATTCCAAGTCGAGGCCCCAGCCCTGCTGTCGGATGAAGTTCGATGGGATTTTATGGGAGTTGCACCCACTCGCTCCCATCCCTGGCTGGTGTGGCACAGAGGAAATAAAAGCACACCCTTGTCAATTTATTCCTGTTAATATCGAAATTTTAACACAACAGAGTTTATTTTATTGCATTATCTGACAACGTTGGACAAACGGGTTTTAATATTAGGATTAAAATCCTGATGGGATTCAAATCCTGGCAATTTCGGCTCGAGAATTCAGCAGTTTCCTCCTCTCCCATTTTCACAAATGCACTTTTGGAGCTAATAATGGTTAATTTTGTATTTTACTGTGCACTTTCAAGGTCCTTTTAGATGTGGCATCCCTGCCCGTGGCTCGGAGCAGCCTGGGATAGAGGAAGGTGTCCCTGCCCATGGCATGGGATGGAATGGGATGAGCTTCAAGTCCTTTCCAACCCAAATCATTCTGTGACCGTGTCCCAAAATTAACACTGTTGTGATAAAAATCTCTTCATTTCAGGCTCTTCTGGCTCACAAACGTCTCGAAATTGCTTTGTTTTGCTGCTTTTTTTTAAAGGCCGCCCACGCAGCAGGAGCAGGGACAACATTTCCAGGTTTCATTCCTCCTTGGCATGGCTTTGTCCCTCACTCCGCTAAATACCCTGTCTCCTTGGGCTTATTTTAAATAAAATTGGGCTGAAACAAAAGAGATACCAAGAAAAGCTGGCAAGAATTAACCCTTGACACGCAGACCCTGTGGCTTGGCGGCGCTGCTCGAGTCGGGATGGGATTTCTCCATTTTTTTATGGAGAAAATTCCATTTTTTTCCCTCCTTTTTTCCCCATTTTTCCCCCTCGTTTTCTCCACTCCTCGGGGGTGTTGCCACTGTGTTTTTTGACCCAGCCGTGTCTCAGCTGTTTCGCCATCTGTGGGGCTGGGGAGTGCTCGGGGCTGGCTGGAGAAAAGAGGCTTTGTCAGGAAATGGCACGGGCAGAAAGGGAATAAATACATTTAGGGACGTCTGTAAATCTGGATTTCTCCTCCCCCTTCTTTTCGCATCAGTCATTGTTTAGAATTCCTCTTAGGAGAGGTAATGGATTTGCTTAAATCTGCCCTAAGGAGTTGCTTCTTGTTGGGTGTAATTATTCCGTCCTAAAGAACAGTGAAAAAACAAGCAAAGGTGGAGATAAACCCAGATTTTCCATATTAATCAGGAGAGACGGAGCAAATCTGAATCAGGAGCTGGGTTTCATTCAAAACCAAATGTAACTTAGCTCAGAACATCGTTGATCACACTACTGCAGCGTGTCCTGGCAATGATACAGTTAATTTCTCCTGGTTTGGATGCTTAGGAAAAACAATATATTTAAGGAGCAGCAAGAATAATTTTAATTATTAAGGAAGATCTTTTCCTACTGACTCTTGCAACAAAAGCTGAGTGAAGTCACTCTTTACCCTCAGAACTGAACATTGCAGCACTTGGGACAGGAAATACATCACCCAAAACCAGATTTAGCTTTTTGTTTGAATAAATTAAAGGAAATTGCTTAGGATTTGCATTTGGAAATGTATTTTTACATTTTACATTGTGGTTTGTTTCTTTGTTTTTGTCTTTTTAATAGCGCTTCTGAGGTCGTTCTCGTTAATCTGAATTATTTTTAAATACCCGTTGTGCTCAAAAACGGACGAGGCCTGGGTCTGTTTCTCATTTTCACCAGTATGAAACAAAACTGATAAGTATCGAAACTGATAAATGTCAAAATTGATAAGAAATACCAAAACTGATGAGCTGTGTCCAAATCAGGGTTATGCTTTGGCCAACTTCTGTTCCCCCTTGTGTTTGAATTTTGGGAATTGTCTTATTTTGCATTATTTTATAGGTTTGCATTATTTTATAGGTTTAATGTATGAAAATACTTCAGTCTCTCCTCCTGAAGTGGTTCTTTGGAGGGAACTGAGAGGAGTTTTAAGTCATTAATAACTCCTATTATTACATTTGAATACATATCAGTGTAGTATTACACTGTGAAATTTTCTCAGTTGGTGGAATAACCCTGACACCAAATTGTTTCTCAAAGGCTCCGTTGAACCGATTTTTTAAAAAATCAAATAATACAAATTATTATTGTTATTGATATTACTCCACTCATGCCATAACTTGAAGGGCTGTAGCCTAATGAACATAGAATTTCTGTCTGTGGAGAATAAAAACTATATTATAAATATTATGTTTGCTAAAAAACCTTTTTTTGGTTCACCCCTAAACCCTGCACTTTGCTTTGAGCAGTGGCTTGGCCGTTATTTGCATCTTTACCAAACCACGCCGATGATTTTCTCGTTGCTTTATCTCCAGGGATTTCACAGTTTTTTATTGCCAAGCGTCTTCATCCGAGGAGTGGGAGTTCCTTTTTGGGGATACACTCACAATAAGCTCCCTAAATTCTGTCCTGTAAGAATTGAATCGATTCAGGGAAGAATACCTGCTGCCAAACAGAGCTCTTGAGGCCGCAAAGGTTTTAATCCAAGTATTTTTCTAGCAGCGGGGTGGACAGAAATCAGATTTGCCACTCTGCTCTCTTGGTTATCCAGGCCGCTTTTCCAGAGGAATTTTAGATTCCAGCGTGTTCCCCTGAGCGTGGACGTGGGATAACCCCTGGTGAAACCAGTGCAGGTCCTCCCTGAATTAATTTCACCCCCATAAACTCCTTTCCCTTAATGGGCCAGAGGAACTCAAGAGAAATTCTTCTGAAACAGAATTCATTGCCTTTGAATTGTTCTGTAGAGGCACTTTGTGTAGGGATGTGGTTTTCAGGCACTTAAACAGCTAAAATTCTTGGGGAAAAATGGATTTTAGATAAGTTTGGTGTGGTGAGGTGGATCTGGGCTATCGCTTGACTTCTGGGGAGGATAAGTTTCCCCCAGCTCAGCTGTTCCCCACGAAGATGGTGATTTTATAAGCTTTTATTGCAGTGTCTCACACGTTTATTTTTAGCTTGGGTTGGCTTTGAAGCTGTTACAGGCCCAAGTCTTGCAGAGTAGCCAGAATGGCGTCATGGTTCGATGAAAGCAAAACAAGCAAGGTTTTAATAATAATTTACTTTACAGTGACAAATCCCACTACATTTGACTGGAAAACAAATTGCGGGCGTAATCCCGAGTCTCGGAGCGGTGGCAGTGATGGAAACGCCGATGAAAGCAAGGCCGTTAGATCAGATTCCCTTTGGTCTTTCCCCCCCCTGCTTTTCCCATTTTCGACAAAAGGATGGGTTAATTTGAATTTCATTGCTTTTTATCCTCAGGGAAATATCAGATGATCGGCGTTCCTGCCCCAGAGGAGGGAGACAGGTGTTGTGTTTGGGCTCTCCCCCCCACGCACGCTCGTTAATTTGTGGTTTCACGCGTTTTAGCGGGAAGAGGCCGCCGGTCTCTCGTCAGGAAAAAGCAGCTGTGATTGATCATTCGGGGGCAGGAGGGGAAAATATTCGGGAATTGGTTATATAAGCATCGAAACGAGCAGCGTGCCTGCAGAGCAGCGTTGGTTTTCCCTGGAGGAATGTGGAAATTGATGTTTTGAACCCTCCTTTCCGAGCACCTGCCCGCCGCGCGCTCCGGGAGGGAAGCGACGCCTCCGAACCAACGCGTTCGCTGAGGGGTCTTGGATTCGCTGAGGGAAAAACGTTCTCCTTGGATGGTCTGCACCAGCCCAGCAGGTGGGAGGGGGAAAATGGGCCCCAGAAATGCCTCTCTTGCAATCCGTGATCTTTGTATCCGACAGAACTTGCTGGGTGAGGCCTCAGTGCTCGTGGGATGTGTGTGAGCAGCTCCGAGTGCGGCGCAGAGCCCACAGCCCAAATCCTGCATCTCCTCGCCTCTTTTCCTTGTCAGCCAGATGCCTCTGAGGGCCTGGATCCACAGGGAAATCCTTCCCTGTGAGGGTGGGGAGGGGCTGGGATGGAATTCCCAGAGAAGCTGTGGCTGCCCCTGCATCCCTGGAAGTGTCCAAGGCCAGGTTGGAGCAACCTGGGATCGTGCGAGGTGTCAGGGTTGGAACTGGACGAGCTTTCAGGTCCTTTTCAACCCAAACCATTCTGAGACTCGATGAAATTGCCAAGTTCTCGTGTTCCTGGAGTGCACAAACCCCTCCTGCATCCCCAGGAAAGCCATCGGGTCTGAAGGAAAATGGAGAATCACCACCAGAATTCTCTTCCCTCTGGGAAAGGTTCTCCTCTCTCAGGACACGGCCCCAGGTCCTTCCACTCCCTGCATCCCTGACGCTCTGCCCTCATGGAAAAGCAGCTCCTGGTGTTCAGAACGAGCAGGTTTTTATCTAGAAAGAAGGGCATTATCCCGGTTTTTAAGGCCCAGAGGAAATCCATCTCTGGATTTGAGCTTTCCGGTGTGAAGGAAGAGTTTTGAGAGCCTTCGGTGCAGGATTGTGAGGGTAACACTGAGGTTCACAGACATTAAGAAGGGTCTGGCCACGGTGCCGAGTGGGAAACAGAAGAAATGACGGAATTAAATCCCTTAGTGGCCGTTCCCAGTTATTGTTTCAGCTGGTGACAGGAATGTGGACTCTGGAATTGGGTTTAGGAGGGGTTTTATCCCTCACCGGCTGCATCAGCAGTGGAATTCACTCTCTGATACTGAAGGATCCCTCTTCTGATGGCATTCCCACATCTCCATCTCTGACAAAAAAACGTGATCATTGTTATTTCAGCTACAGCTGAAACACTGCTCTGCCTCTATTTTTAGATGCACGTTGGGAATTTTATCGATGTTTCACAACTCGGAGTTCTTGCAGAGCAGAACTGAAAGGTGAAGTCAATGCTCCTGCAGGGCTGATTTCAGGGCAATTGCTGTTGTGTGGGATCTCTGGTTAATGCTGAGGTCCCAAACTGGGCTGCTGGGGTTGCTGGAGGGTGTTTTAGGATCAAATCCCCCCTCAGATCCCTCCTCTGCAAGCAGTGTGTCTGAAACTCCGTTGGTGAGTAAATCATTGGAGAGGGGATGAGGAAATCCCACATTTCTCCAGGATAACAGAGGGATGTGGCATTTTCCCTAAGAAAAATTAATTGTAGTGCTTCAGTAAAGTGCTGCAACCCAAAAATGCAGCACTGCCTTCAGCACACCTCGCTAAAACACCCTTAGATCTTTAATTGCAGCTTCAGCAGCACGTATTTATCAGCACAAGCAAGAACAGACTGAATTTCCCCAATAAAATGGTTTGGGTTGGAAGGGATCTGAAGGATCATCTCGTTCCAGGGATACCTCAGACCGTCTGTGCTGCTGAGAAGGTGCTTTTTGTACGAGAGTCATTTCTCCTGAGTGAATTCCGACATGAGAACTGCCAGCAGTGCTTTGCCTGCATTGTGTTTCTAGGAAAGAAGAGGAAAAGCGGTGATTTTTTTCCCTCCCGTGGCAGGGCGTTGGAATGAGATGAGCTTTGAGGGCCCTTCCAACCCAAACCATTCTGTGAGTGCTGTAAATTCTGCAATTTCTGCTCCTCGTTATTGCAGTGTCTGTTACGTGGCATTGTGTGGAGCTCAGCACGAGTCAGCAGCTGTGAAGGGGTTTGGTAGAAAAGCGAGAGATGAAAATACATTGTAAATCCTCCTGGACTGCATTTCAGTTCCTTTCCTTCCTTGCAGTAGCTCAGCTTTCGGGGAGGTTTCTTAAATAAACTTGAGTAGTTTGTTCAGGCATCTGGGAGTGATATGGAGCCAGGTAATGCTCAAAGAAATCGGCTTTTAAACCCAAAGATATTTCCTTATAACCTGAATTTTTAAAAGCAGAGATGGAAAGTGCATCAAGGTGCATCAAGTGACTTTGCTCCATAAGCTTGGACACCCCTGAGCGTCTCATTTATTGATTATTCCCTGCATCATCTCCTCTCTCCCAGGAGGGAAATTGAAACCAGGGATCCTGCCCAACTCTCACTGTCATTTTCAAAAGCGGTTCCCACAGGAATCTGGAATTCCGTGAAGCTTTTGTGTCTCCTCTCTTAGTCCTTCAACTGCAACGAGTTGAAGACGTTAAGAAGCTGATTATTTATAGCGTGGACAACGTCACAGCAGCAGAGTTTGGGCTGAGTACTCCCCCAGAAAATCACCGAGGTCTCGTGTTGAAATGGGATCCTTCCGGAAAAGATTGGATCCTGCACAAGGAATTTCTTGGGAAAAGGGAGAGCAGGTGATGGAAGTGCTGCCGTCGTTGTTTCAGCTGCTCCACGCTTCCCTCAGCAGCCCTGGGTACCTGGATTTTCCCAGGAGGCACAAACAGGGATGGGAAAGCTGAGCTTTAAAAGCTGAGGGGGGTATAAAAATGGGGTTCAAATAGCAAAAGTGCTGCTGAAACCCTTCAATGTTACATTCCCTGTCTGGGGGGGTTACTGGAAATAAAACCAGATCCCGTTCACAGGTGCTTCTGGAAAATATTTTGCATTTTGAGTGAGGTGGAGTTTGGATAGTCCCGGTGAATTCATCATTTCGTGTGTCGTGAATAAATCTAACCCCATCGAAGTCCGCACAACTTCGCTGGTTTAAGTTGTATTTTTGACTCTTCCTAAATAGCTGGGCAGTAAAAAAGTGAAGTCTTAAGTTTTGATGGTGAACATGAGTGAGTTTCTGCCTAATTTTGCCGTTTTTAAAACTCTCCAACCTGATCTCTGTCCCAGTGTTTTCGGGGTTGGAGGTGCCCCAGCGCTCTGGGGAAGGAGCTGGAGCTTTTGGGCTCAAACACCTGGTTTTTAGTTCAATATTAGCCTGGAAAAGCCATTTCCAGTTTCATTTTTCCGGTGTTAATTATTATAAACGTCGTTAATTATGATAAATACCTCGTCTCTGCAGATGAATGTCGTTTCAAACAGGTGCAGTCACTCAGTATTAATGTGAGTTTAATGGGTGCTGCCTCCCCAAATTGGCTGCTTGGTGCAAAGAGGCTTAATTTGGAGAAAAGTTGTGTAATGATGTTTAATAACTCGCTTTGCCAAAGAGCAGGATGTGCTTCCTTTCGCCTCAAAGATTTGTTGAATGTATTTATTTCGATGATTTTTTTTTTGATTGGAATTATTATTTGTGGCGCTCAGCGCGAATGTGTTGAGCCAGAAGTGGAGTGATTTACTGGAATATCTTGGTGGAAGTAACGCAGGGAGCAACTGAGAGCTGCAGAACTGGAACTGGTGGTTTATTTTCGGTGCAAAATTCAAAATTAAATTCCCTTCAGGCCAGAAGTTCTGCCAGGGGAGACTCGGCGCCGTGGACAGACGTTAAATGCAAATATAAATAACTGAATATAAAAATGCACCTGAATGTCAGCTTCGTTAAGAAATTATGAATTTCACCACTCTCTCAATGCCAGATGAGCTCACGATGAAATAATGAGGTGGATTTTTGAGAGCTTCGTTTTGTTGGGTAATTTTTTATTGGGTGGTTGTTCGTAGTTTTGATTCCTGGGTGGAATCTCCCAGGCTGGCTACAAAACCACCTCAGACCCGATCTGTGAAATGGGGTGGGAAGGCCCACAGTGGTGTCCAGGGCCCTTCAGCATCTCCTGGGGCAGAGATGGATGGGGAGCTCTTAAGGAACATCTAATTATGCTCATTACTTTCATTTCCCATCTCCAGTGGTGACAGTGCTAAAAAATGGGCAATTTTACAAAGTATTAAACCAGGGGTTGCTGGGTTTGTGCTGCTCCAGTGGAAGCTGTGCTGCCCCTCCAGCATTCATTGGAATATGACTGGAATATCACGGGGCGGGAGCCTTATTTATGGCAAAGCCTTGACACAAGGACTGTTTTGATTTTAGGTTTTCAGTTTAGGGGGGAAAACTGGTTCTTGGTGTTGTTTTAGGAGATTGGATCTGTGTTTCTACTAGGGTCAGAGGGAAGCTCTGACTGTCACTGTCAGCCTCTTGTCATAGACTGGTGACACTCGAAACGTGCCCACCTCCACAATTCATATTTGAAACTATTCCAAAATCCTGTTCTCCTAAGGATGGAATTTCCTTCATGGCAGATGCAGCCATGTTTCATCAAACACCTCAAAGTGTTTTTTCCCCACATTTCAGTGTTTTTTCCCCACATTTCAGTGTTTAGCCATTCCTTTTCTCACACCTTTGATGCCTTAAGTGGCCACCTAAAACACAGAGACTGGATAAGAATAAGGGAATAAAAGGAGGGATTTATTTGAAGGCCTTCAAAGGCTCACCCTGGGCAGTCCAGAGGCTCCACCCCAGATGGACCCTGGGTCACGGGTTCTTCACACTTTGATAAGTTGGGTTCATTTGCATCTCAGGGTTCATTCTGCAATTATAACCTCAGTTCATGATGGCATTACCCCAAGTTTGCCCCCCTTTAGAGGCTTTGAGTTGACACCTTTTGGGCCCGGTGTCCTTGGAGTGGGAACCTGCAGAGGTTTGTTGTGTGTGAGCAGCAGGAGAGAACAGCAGCTCCCAGGGCACAAGGAACTGCAGAGTCACACAGCAGGCAGGGCAGGGTTTGGAAAATAGAAAAGTTAAAACCCAAGGCATCACCTTCGAGTCCCTCTAGGCCAGAGGAGCTTCTCACAAGGGGGGCTGGTTGTTCCCTGTCCTCCTGCCAGCCCTGCCCGACATCCCTGTGGATTCCCAGAGGATTCCAGTCTCGCCCTCACCTCACAGAGCACCAGGCCCTGTCTCAAACAGCTTCTCAGACGTTTCCTCGTGCTCTAAGCGGGCTGCTCAGTCACTTCCTGAAGCGTGGTGGCATTTCCAGCTGTGTCACCACCTGTCCCAAAGCCCCTGCTGCAGGTGACTCCCTGTTGGAAAGATTTCACGGGCATCTTGTGGAATCACGGAAGCCCCAGACCTTCCTGCCACGCCAATCCTTGAGCCATCTGCGGGTCTTTCTCATCCCGTCGTGCACCAGCTTCATTTCTCTTGGGATCGGGAGAAATCTGCTGCTCGTCATCCGAGTTCCCTCTTGTTCACAGCCCTTGTCCCCTGGGAGAATGAAAATTTTCAAGGTGTTTGGAAATCTCCCTCAGCTGTGACGGAAAGCAGGGAACCTCTTGCCATAGGCCAGGTCATTTAGTGGCCAGTGGGTGTTTGAGATTGTGGAATCACGGAATGGTTTAGGAGGGGACCAAAACTCATCCAGTTCCAACCCCGACACCTTCCACCATCCCAGGCTGCTCTAAGCCCCATCCAGCCTGGCCTTGGACACTTCCAGGGATCCAGGGCCAGCCACAGCTTCTCTGGGAATTCCATCCCAGCCCTTCCCCACCCTCCCAGCCAGGAATTCCTTCCCAATATCCCATCTAGCCCTGCCCTCTGGCAGTGGGAACCCATTCCCCCTTATGCCGTCATTCCAGGCCCTTGTAAATGGTCTCTCTCTGTCTTCCCTATAGGCTCCCTTCAGGTCCTGGAAGGCCACAGTTGGGTCACCCCAAACCTTCTCTTTTCCAGGCTGAACACTCCCAGTTCCCTGAGTTGCTGGAATTGCTGGAGTTCCACAGTCACAGTGCAAGTGCCGGTGTCACACAAATGCTTGCGGAGGACTTCACACCACCACGAGTTTGTTCCTTCCCTCCACAGCTTGGTGGCATCTTTCAGGCTCGCTCTGGAAGTTCTCTGTCCTTGAAGGGTCAGGTTTTGAGCCGGGTTATCAGTTCCAGAAAGCCCCTGGATGTCTGTTGGTTTTGCCGCTACCCTTTCGACTTTCCTGGAAAGAACATCTTTGCCTCCTCTTCTTTTCCAAACGAACCCTTTGTGTATAAAAATGTTTGCAAAAATGGACCTTGTGAGCGTTTTCAAGTTCATCTGATCTCCCTGATGAGAGAAGGTTTTGCTGGGTTGATAAGAAGCAGGCAGTTGTACCTGGCCAGTGCCTTGAATTCCCGAGGGAGGGAGACAGGGAACCCTCCAAGGAATAAAGGATCGGCGTTGACCATCCATGAAGCGTTTCCCTGGCATTTTTCCCAAGGGCAGCCACAGCACCTGGTCCTATATAGGTTAATCCCATCAAAGAAACGACTCTTTATGATTTGCAGACTAGAAAATATTTCACGGTTATTCGGGGCACGGACAAAAGAGCAGAAATACAAATAAAGGCCAGGACCTCACAGCAGTTGAGCCTTTTGTGTGAGCGGGCACCGGGCTGTGCGGCGCTCTCGGTCATGCTCCGTGGAGCCGGGGAACAAAGGAATCCTGACGATGTTTGCTTTGGCTCCAGGCAGGGAGGGACGATTCAAACGCGTTCATAAACGAGCGGTGAGCTATGATGGGTGGTGGAATCTCCCTCTTCTCTCTCCCCAGGTCACTCAGATGAGCCGTCCGGATCTGATCCTGTTCCTCATGAAGTATCTCATGGCCTTGGTCGTTGGGATCCCCTCGGTGTTCTGGGTTGGAAGCAAGAAGACCTGTTTCGAGTGGGCCAGCTTCTTCCACGGGCGCAGGAAAAAAGAGTGCGTAGGGATAGGTTACGGATCAACTTCCCTTGCGGTCCTGGAAGGGGGGTCTGGGTTGGTTTTTCATGGAGGCAAAGGCAGGAATGGGTGGAAAAGTCACCAGAATGGAGCAAGGAAGGACGAGGCAGGCAACAGCTCAAAAATTGCTTATTTCTCCCTAATTATTCTTTGGTCCCAGAATCAAATCTACATTTGTCTGTCTTCGAAATATTTTTAACAATAATTGTAAAGTGAACACTGTAACTACTCTGCCTCTTACTGAGAGGGGTGGAATTGAAACTTTTCATTTATAAATGTTCATCTAGCCAACCGAACCAGACCTTTAAATTGAAATTAAACGCAGGTTCTTCTCACCGTGGTTGCACTTGAAAGCATTCACCTCTGCTTTTAATCTTCCTTACGCATTAGCGCTGCAGAGCAGTTTGATAAAGTGACAGTAAGAGTTTCTCGGAGCTTCTGCAAGGTTGAAATTAATTTAGATTAAGGTATGGCAGCAATTTAGAGACCACGTGTGTAGACATTTTGTGGTAGCCATGGGTAGATACTTTCCTAATAAACCTGAAAGATAGATGTTTTAAAACAGACCCACAAAGGCGGAAGCCTTTCGGTGACTCCTCCGTGACTTTTGGTCCGTCCTTCAAGGATTCCACTCGGCTAAAACAGCCAAGAGTTGCTTCAAAATCAGGCAGATAGGGACATGATAACGTAAATAATGGTCTTATTGCCAAGCCGTGCTGCTCGTTCTGTTTGTAAAACAGTCACAGCGCCGCGATGACTTTTCTACCGCAGTAATTAGTGTTAATTGCTCCGACTGCTTGTCTTGCTCAGAGTCGTCAACGAGAGCCGCCAAGTGCTGCAAGAGCCGGACTTCGCTCAGTCCCTCCTGAGGGACCCCAACACCCCCATCATCCGAAAGTCCAGGGGCACTTCCACCCAGGGCACCTCCACCCACGCCTCGTCCACCCAGCTGGCCATGATGGATGACCAGAGGAGCAAGGCCGGCAGTGTCCACAGCAAAGTGAGCAGCTACCACGGCAGCCTGCACCGCTCGCGGGACGGACGGTACGAGTGTCCTCCATGAAATCGTGGGGTCGTGGATGGTTTGGGTGGGAAGGGACCTGAAAGATCATCTCGTTCCACCTTCCTGGGACACCTTCCGCTACCCCAGGTTGCTCCAAGCCCCATCCAACCTGTCCTCAAGTAATTCCAGATGCGGGAGGAGTCCACAACCTCTCTGGGCCCGTCTCGTGCGGAAGGTTGGACGGGCCCCTGCCAGCCAGACACGTGGCCATAATGGTGCTAAAACTGGATGTTCTTGTGCATCTTCTTTCCCTCTCAGTGTCTGGACTAGAAAGAGAAAAAAAATACCGTGATATTTTCACAGTCTGTGCTGCTTTCTGTGAATTAATTACACAGCAGGACTGTGTTCAGCGCTGGTTTTCTTGCACGGGAGCGATCTGTGGGCAAACAGACCTGCCCCGATGCCAGCTCGGTACTTTCCCGGCTGCTTTTGTCCCTATGTCAGTTGATTTTGCATCTGTAAAACACTCCCGGCCCTGCCGAAGTAAACAAGGGCACAAGTTCCCCGCTCAGAGCCGAGGTGGAGCTGAGGTTTACAGCGTCATTTATCACCGAGTGTTTCACTCCCCTAATTACCAATACCAGGCGTAGCGCTGGAGCGAGAACCGAGCGAGGCCCATTGTGTGAGGAGCTGAAACGCTTTGCCTGGGGCTGTACGAGCCGAGCAGGGGAAAGCCGCTCCTCACAGGAGCGCCGGGATCTGTTTACATTCGGTAACGCCGGTAATAATTGCCCTGTGTTTCCCTAAATTAGGTACACTCCCTGCAGCTACAGAGGCGTGGAGGAACGACTACCTCACGGCAGCATGTCGCGACTGACCGACCACTCCAGGCACAGCAGCTCCCACCGGCTGAACGAGCAGTCGCGGCACAGCAGCATCAGGGACCTCAGCAGCAACCCAATGACACACATCACGCACGGCACCAGCATGAACCGCGTCATCGAGGAGGATGGCACCAGCGCCTGACGGGGAGGGGAGGGCTTGGAGTGCTCGCAGGGCTCGTGGTGCCTTCCTCAGCGAGGCGACGCCGCAGTATTATCCTCCTCATCCTCTCGTCAGGTGCTGAATTTGGGCATCGGGAAGCCGGGGTTTGGCTTCTCCTCGTGTGGGAGCCACGTTGTGGGACTTGCCTCGGAGCTGGAGGGTTCAGCTGTCTTTTTGAGTTGCTGAGTAAAAAGCTGGTTGTCTCCTCTGAACCTCTCTGTAGGTAATTATTTATTTGATAACTGTTCCTCATCAGACGCAACTGCTGAATTTCTTATTCCCTGTGGAAAACAATCTCCCCCTTCTCTCTCCCTCCCTCTGTCCCTCCTTCCGTGGGCTCCGCGTGTTGGGAGGTGCCACCCCCCCCAAAACTCGGTGTCGGCGTCGTGCTGGGAGTTGTTCTGATGAGACTTAAGGGAACTCTTGCTGGTTGAAGGAATCCCTCCGTGCACCTCCCTCGAGGCACCCGACGAGGGGACACGCCCAGCGCTGCCTGGGGGACGTCTGTGCGATTATCGAGCGTTTGGTCACACTGGAAACGCCACGGGAATGAGCATTTTGGAGAAGGAAACTCTTCTAAGGATCACCAGCTCTTCCCAGAGCTGTCCAGGCTCGGTTGTCGGGAGGGTGGGGGGAAGAGAGAGGCAGGGAAGAGAGATTTTTTTATAACTTGTATTGTCCTTCCTTTTTTACAAAAGACTATTTAAATTTTCTACTCGTTTACAATTTCTGTAGGAAGAGATGGGTTTTGAAACCAGTTATCTAGATGATATTCAGCCGTTTATTTTTTAGAGTCATGTACAAAAAAAGCTGAGATTGCCTGTTCCTGATCTATTTAAAAAAAAAAATTATCGTAGAAAAGCTGAATTTGTCACCCAAGCAGGAATGTAGAGCCCAGCCTGTTCCTTGCAGCCAGAGCAGAGCCTGTTTACAAGCCCCAGCACCTGGGTGAAAAAGGCTGAGGCCAGAAGGACCAGAGGAGTTTATTCGAGGATGCCTCACCTTCCTGGCGATGTCACGGCTGGTTCGGGGAGCATTCTCTGTGCTGAGCAAGAATTTAGAGATGGGAGGGAGAAATCGAGGCAGGAGCTGCCCCTAGATGGGGAAAAAGCAGAGTGTGGCAGCTGGAAGCCCACGGCATTCCTCGGGGAGGAGGAGGAGATGGGATCCACAGTGAATTGGTGGCTCCTTCCCAGCCGGGGCTCTTGGTCACGGAGCCACCTCTGCTGTCGGTGGTTTTCATTCCCTACTGCAGATTCATGGTAGAGAAGTCTCAGTTTGGGCTTTTTTTGTGTGGAAAGGATCTGTTGGGATACACTGGAGGCAGAAGTCGGGGCCGCTCGAGGATGGTGCTGTAGATCTCCTGGAGCATCCTCTGCAGAGATTCATTCGGCACGAGGAAGCACTGCTGGCATGCAAACCTACCTCAGTAATTACTGCAGATCACTGCTGGGAAACGAATCCCTATTTTTGCATTGTCCTTACATAATTCCCTCGCTGACCTGCTGGAGGCATGTTGAGAAGCTTTTGTGCACCAACCTCGAGGGCAGGGCCGGGGCAGGAGCTCTCGGGGGCCGTCCCCCGGCAGCGGGGACGGAGCCGCTCCACAATTAACTCCTTTTAATTGCAGCTGATGACACAACGGCGAAGCTCGTAACCTGTGTGCCGTGGAATCAAAGGCTGCCCCGGGAGTCACCGCGAGACAGATTTATCCCGAATTGTCTTTCTTGCTTCCACCGGGCTTCTTGCTCCGAAGGAGAAGACAAATGGAGCCCAGCGTGGAATAACGGAGCTCTTTGTTGCCAGCCCGGGGAGGGAGGTGCTGCACCCAGGGCCGTGGGGCAGAGCGGGCTCTGCTTGGCCTGTTTGCTCAGCAAACAGCCCTGGGGGCCGCGCACAGGATCCCGGGGGTAACCCTGTCCCAGGGATAACCCTGTCCCGGGGATAACTGTCCAGATCCAAAGCAGATGGCCACGGAAAATCCTTTTTGAGTGACTTAAACTGGAGAAGCTGCAACTCCCTGGAAGCCCCAAGGCTGGAACCTTTGTTGTTTTCAAACTCGGCTCCTCCTCCACAACGTGCTGCTTCAGAGGGGGGATCCTGTAGGAATCTGGATCTGCGGAAGGAGCCGGGAAGCTGAGTTTTCCTAAACACTGGAGGCGAACTAGATAAGCTCCAGGGTTCACATTGATCTTCTTGGCTCAATTTCCAGGACTTTTTTTTTTAATAAGTTGTAGCAATGCTTTGACTTGTTTAGAGACAGGGAGAGGAACGTTGAGGGAGCTTGGAGAAAAGATCTGCTGGAAGCGGTGTTAATTTGTGAGGCTCAGTCCCCACATTGCTTCCAGATGGGAATATCTCAGTCACTCCTTGCTCATGGATCCTAAAGGGACAGGCTTCTGTCACCCCAGAGAGGTGATTAAACCTCAAACTGGAGTTCTGGCTGGGTTTTCTGCCTCCCTGCCCCCTCCCTTCAACACCTGAGCCAGCACGCTGTGCTCTCTTGGCAGGGCATTCCTCACCCATGGAAGAATGCCCCAGCTCTGGTGCAGTTCCCCAGATGGGGCTCACAGGGCTTCAGCTCCCAAATAAATCATCACGTCCAGGGGCTCTGGAGTGCATCCCAGTCTGAATGTGGCCCTGCCACCATCTCTGGCAGGGGCACCAGGCGTGGTTTTGGGGTGCTTTCCTACCCGGTGAGAGCTCCAGCCGGGGTGCCTGGTTTGTGGGATTGGTGCCAAACTTTAAATTCCCCCCGAGCCGAAACCCCCGGCCAGGAGGGCATTTCTGCAGTCACTGCACTGCTCCGTGTGCTCCGGGCTCCCTGGATGTCCCTGCAGCCGAGCACACGTCCCTCGTGGAGCCCCTGCAGCGCTTTGTCCCTCCCCAGCAGCCACCAGAAGCCGGCTCCTCTCTCCAAGGGAACAGGCAGGGAAGCTGGACAATGCCTGGCTTCTCCAGCTCATCCCAAGCTTAATCCCTCTCCCTCCTACAGGCACCGTGGCTGCGGCCCCAGAACGCTGCTCTCGGTCAAAGCTTCCCGTAAAACGCACGGCTTCTCATTCCCAGTGTTCCCAGGGATGTCCAGCTCCTGTTTTACCAACCCCACTGCACTGACAACAGATCCCCCTGAGTTTGTGCTGTTCCTTCTTTCTTAACCCCTTCGCAGCTGCCGTGGTTCATTGAAATATCCCGGATCGGAGCTGCGGCCGCGTTGCATGGAAGAGGCCGCTCCTCTTTTTTAAAGCATAAACAATCCAACAGCAGCAAAAGCCACATTTAGGTGTAGATGTGTTTGTGTTCTCCCTTTTCCTCCAGCTCAGACCCGGATTTTGTGCTGGAAGCGTTAGGACACCAGCTCTGGGGGGGGTCAGTGGGGAGCACGGGGTGGCACCGGGAGGCTCTGGCTGAAATCCGGCCACGGCCAAATCCAGCACTGCTCCCGCGTTGTTCCAGCAAGGAGGGAAGGGAAAATCCCTCAGAAAGGGCACGAGGAGAAGAGCCAGGCCAGCCGTAGAGCGATGCCCATCCTTCCAGGGGAGCCGATTCTCCATCGCAGCTCCAGGGCGCTGAGCATCCCAAAAAGCGGCGGGGAGCCGGCGTGGTGAAACCAGGGCACAGAGCAGAGCAGCCCCTGCACAGGAGACATCCCCAGGTCCACCTCGAGCAGCAGAATGTCCATTTGAATGTGAAACTTCCCCCCCATCCCCTTGTGCTTCTTTTCTAACGGGATCGGGGTTGATTTTCCCCCGGGGCGGGGCGTTCTCCCAGCTTTTGCCTGTCGGGTCCGCGCATGGGGAACTCGGTGCATGTAACGCGCTGCCGCCTCCTCCAGCCCTTCCCTCGGCACCCCGGTGGCCGTGTTGTGACACGGAGAGGGGAAGGAGCTCCTATGCCCGTGAGACCTCTACACAGCGGAATGTGTGGGGCAGTCCCGGGGCTGGCCCCACTTGCACTCGGCTCTTGGTAGACTTTGTTTACAGTAGTCCAGTGTCGGTTTTTGTAACGTTTAATTTTTAGCACTTTAACTGTGAGTGTACAAACTGGTTCCCTTGTAGTTGGTGTACATTTTCATTTTAGACCTTTGGAAGTTTTTAATAAAACGATGGAAAAACTCTGGCAACAGCTTTTCAATTCTTCTCCCATGGGTGTAATCCCAGCCCCGTTAAAAACCCCAGTTCAGCAGCAGTGGAGATATAAAGGTTAAATAATTAAATATCAGATTTGACTCTGGCCAGCAGCTCTCTGAATCTGAAGAAAGACTTTCTAGACTTAATCTCCCCCCAACATCTGCAGTTGTGGACGCCGGGCACCCTTCCAGCAAACGCAAAGCTCTCCGCAGATTTCGGGCTCTGGGTTGTTCCGCCCTTTTACGAGAACAGACCACTCCAACCACCGGCATTTCTCGAGCAGAGAGGAGCGAAGAGCAAACAGGTTTGGGAGCAGCAGTGCCGGGGATGTTTGGGGTTTTTTATTGCCAAATCCAACCCGAGGAAGGGATGACTGATTTATTTGAAGGAGCTGTCTGGCATTTGGGCGGATACGTGGTTGTACGCCGAGTCTCGCACGGCTGGTGATAAAATAACTCACTAATTACTGGTGCTGGTTTAGATCTCGTTAGATAAATAGTTCAGGGATGAAACTGGTTTAGGAGCTGCTGGTCTCCTCCATCGTGCTCTAATTTAAACTGTTGTGGGTTGTGAGTGACCAGCTCTAAAGTCAAGCAGCCAAAGATGTGATCTCTGGCGGCCGAGGAGGATTCCCACTGCAGCTAAATCCGTCAGGGATGAGGAGTGGGAGCTCACAGCGTTTATCTCCCCTCTGTGCTGCATTGCCAGGTCCTGAAGGGATTAATGCAGGGTTGGGGAGGAGATGAAGTCGCCTGGAGCTTGTTCAGCCCTCTCCAAGGTGGTTTAACGACCTGCAGGGGAGGAAGGTGGGAGGAGCATGGAAAAAGAGGAGCTGGAGGAGGGGGATGTGGTCGGAGCAGAGGCCGAGGTCAGTTCAGACCCCCAGGCTGGGATTAAGGATGGGTCTATTTCAGTCACCGTCACATTCCTGACGCACCTGAGCACCCTGGTTGCTGTTTTGGGGCCAGCTTTGTCTCCCAGCCCTGCCAGCTCATGCCCTTGTTGTGATTTCTTCTGCAGTTTGAAGGGAGAAGAGCATCTGGCCGTGCTCTAATCCTGCAGAGAATAAAATCGTAGAACCATGGAATGATTTAGGTTGGAAGGGACCTTAAATTTATCTTGTAGTTCTGCTCCCCCTGCCATGGGCAGGGACACCTTCCCCTAGCCCAAGCCTTCCCAGGACACCTTCCCTGCTCCAAGCCCCGTCCAACCTGGACTTGGACACTTCCAAGGATGGGACAGCCTCATCTTCTCTGGGCACCTGTGCCAGGGCCTCACCACCCTCACAGGGAAGGATTTTTCCCCTAATATCCAATCTGAACCTACTCCAAGACATCCTTGGTAACAAAAAACTGAAACAAAATAGGTGGAAATAGAAGGATCTTTTTTTAAAAAAAGTCATTTTCTTTAGGAGTTATCTCCAGCCCAGCAGGACAAAACCGCCGGCCCTGGAGCGTGACCGTCCGGGATCCACATTTCCAACGCCCTTGGCTACCGGTCCGACTGGTTCTTATGATAACACTCCAGGCACTCTGATTGATATTCGGTCTCCAATTTCAGTGCCTGCACCTGTTTGCCACCTCTTCCCAGCACCCACATCCTGCTGCTGTTACCCCACTGGCATCCCCTGCTCCCCCTCCATCCCGTGGGGACATCCCCAGTGGGGAAAGGCGCCGTCTCCTCACCCATCTCTTTGATTTTGGGCTTTCTGAGATCCCACCTTCCCCTTTGCTCCCTGCCCCCGTTTATTGCCTCCACACACACCCCTTCCCCCTGCAGCACTTTGATGCATTTCAAAGCCTCTGCATCCCGAGAGCTGGCTTGAAACCTTTCCGAGGTCTCCCAAGGGAGTGCTGCGTGGATGCTCGGCACGTTGGAGGTGTCCCGATACCTGAAATGGTGGGAAAGATGAGGAAGGATGGATCTGCAGTGCCAAGTGGTTGCCAGCCTCTTCCCAAGCTGCTGTAATGCAATGTTTTGAATATAAGTACATGAATATTCCTGTTTGGTGTAGACGTATCCTCCGCTGCTTCCCGCTCGGTGCTGGTGCAGAGGGTTCCTGCCTTTGGGAGAACGTGCTGAAAAAATCCCTTAAGGCCCTGAATTGCAACATAATCCAGCTACAAATCCCACCTGGAATCCGTCAGAAGGGACGAGCCCCGACATTCCCCCGCCGATGCCTTCAAAGCCCTCTGATCTCCGCCGTGGAAACGACACCATCAGATAAGGCCCGGCCCCTGCCAAAAGACACGGAACATCTGCTCGGCTGCAGAGAGTGGGATTGGGGAAAAAGTTAACCTTGCTCCTCAGTTTTAATTTTTGGGAGGCAACCAGCTCCCAAGTTCTCCTTTGCAGGGGGCAGTTGGGGCTTTCGTGGTGGTCCCCAAACTGTGAGGATGAAGGGGACGATGGCACCGATGCGCAGAGGGAGCAGGGCCATCGATGTGCTGGCTTGTGGGAGAGCAATAAAATCTGGGGCTAACCAAGAATTTGGACCCCATTGAAAGTATTCCCATTTCTAGTGACCAGATGAGAGGAAACGGCCTCAAGCTGCACCAGGGGAGGTTCGGGTTGGACATCAGGAGGAATTTCCTCACAGAAAACATTGGAAGGGGCTGCCCAGGGAGGTTTGGAGTCCCCATCCCTGGAGGTGTCCAAGAAATGACTGGATGTGGCGCTCAGTGCGAGGTGGCGATCAGTCAAAGCTTGGACTCGATGCTCTCAGAGGTCTTTTCCAACCTAAATGATTCTGTGAAAACCAGAAACCATCTTTAGTTTTCAACTCCTTTTCCCCACTCGAAATGTTTCTCCCTAAAAGCAGCCCCGAAGAACCCGCTCGTTCCACAGAAGCTCCTGGCGCTCCCCTGGGTGACCCGACCTTGTGGCAGCAGCCCAGGGAAACGTGAGCCCGCAGCGCTGCCGGGCGGGTGAAGGGTTAACCCTGGTGTCTGTGGGTGCCTTTAACTGTGAGCGAAATCCCCGAACCCTGCCAGAGCTCGTTAGCCCGTGAGCCGGGTGAAGGGACGCAGCGCTAATTGGAGTGACGGCCTCCCGAGCTGTGAGAAATTAGCGGCGGCACAATGAGGAGGTGCCGAGCTTCGCGGCCGTTAACAGGTGCCGGGGCACCCCAAAACCCCTGACCCCTGTCACTCACTGCCCGTGACCCTCCCGACCTGTCCGCGGGGCACTGCTCCCTCCAGCTGCTGGGGAGGGATTTTCATCCCGTCCGGAGCAGCTGCTGTTGGAAAAGCTGGGACTGACGGGGCCGAAAGTTTTGTTTTTCCGCTGGAAGCCCAGGAGGGAGGAGCCCGGCACCCCGGTGCGTGTCACAGGGACGTCTCCGTGCCTCCCTGGAGCAGCAGTAAATCAAATTCCCGATGCTGCTCCTGCCCCAGACCCTGCGGGGCTTTGCATCAGTCAGATTTGTCGGATCAGGGGTGGTGCAGGAGCAGAAAAAGCTGCGCCATCCCACAAGCTCGTGGGCTCGATACTGGGCGCAACCCGGCACCTGGTGAGCCCGTTCTCCTCCTCCTCTGCTCCCGCTGTAACCAGAGCTCGTTGTACAACATTCGTTTCCCTCTGTATCCTGTTTTCCCAGGGATAAGCCATCCTTAAATGCTTTTCCTCACTCCTGGGACAGTGGGGCCCTTTTAAAAGTGCTCTCGGAGCAGCACTGAGTGCAGGGAGGATGGTTTCCCGTGCAGAGATGGAAAGATGCTCTTGAGGAGAGATGCTTGCGGGGAGGATTTGGTGCTTGGGACGCTCACGGAATCCCTGAATGGTTCGAGCTGGAAGGTTTGGGAGGATTTTATGGGAGAAGCAGCGGTGCCGATCCTGTGCAAGGTCCTGAGTGCCGGCAGTGCCCCGCATCTGCCCTCGGGAGCTGCTGCTCCGGGCAGTTTGGCAGGATCCGCAGCTTTTCCACCCAAACCGCGGGGCAGAAACCTCTCGGTCACTCTGGAAGAGGAAAATCCCTGGGGAAATGAGAAGGCTCATCCCTGCCTGTCTGAGTGCTGTCTGGGACACTGCCCGGCCGCGCCGCTGGATTTGGGGAGCCCAGGGGGGCTCGCTCCTTGGGGCCGGGACGGCTGCGGAGATTCAGCCCAGAAAAGCGGCGTCCCCAGAGGCCGGGCGGGATTTTTAAGGCAATAGTGCCACCCTGTGCACCGCGCGAGCCCTGGGCTCCCGGTGACACCAGTGACACTGGTGGAGGACAGGCAGGAAGCTGCGGGTGGTGGCACTGGGGATCGACGCCCTGGGGTGGGGACACGTCCGTGGATACGGCCACAGCAGGGAAAGGGTGGCATTCCCATGGGAATCACACGATCCCATTGCGATTGGGATCCTGCAGAGGCCAAAAATGGCTGTGGTTTGCAGGGACGCCACGAGAGCTGGAGAATCGTGGAACGTGCAGAAATCACACCAGACTCGGTGCTTTCTGGAGCTACAGACGGGAGTTTTGTGCTGCTTTACGCTTTTCCCCGTCTTTTCTGGTGCCCCGCAGTCCCCTGCTCTGCTCCATGTCCTGCCCTGGAGGGAGATGTGGGGGGACAGACACGGGGATATCCCATCAGTGACCCTGCAAGAGGAGCCCCATGTCCTTTTCTCTCAGCCCCATGAAGGACCAGCACCACCTGGGAGAAACCCCCCGTGGGATGTCTGGGATAATTTAGTTGTCACACTTGTGGCCTCTAGGAGGGCTGGGGGCAAGCAGTTATTCTGTGTGTGGGTGATGGGTGTCTCCCCACCACCCCAGGGACCAGAAACACCCCGGTGGGTGTCACCCTGACACCCCAGGGAGCCGAGGGTGCCTCCAGGTGCAGCTCAGCTCGGAGGAAACGAGCGCCCAGGAGGATGGAGCAGAGCCCCGTCCCTGCTTTCAGCTCCCCAGAGCTTCTCGCCACAGGAGATTTCGAGCCCCCATCATGTCCAAACTTCCTCCGTGCCCACGTACCCCAGACTGTTTCAGGGTGTCAAATGGGGGCAAGAAGCTTTTGGGATATTTTTCAGGGTCAGACTTTGCTATTTTAGTTCCCCCAAAAGTGTGCACGCACTTAAGGGCACACATGCAAATCCACACACCTTTGTATGGCCCCACCGAGGCTGTTGGGAAGACATCTCCCATCCTATAGGGTCTGTATGTGATCCTCAGACTGGTGGAGGGGAAGGGAGGAAGGGAGGAAGGGAGGAAATGGTCCCTGGGCTGTGCAAATAAATACCAGGGAGCATTGGGGAGACAGTTTTGCAGGGAATCTCTGGTGTGACACCCACTCGCAGTGAGCTGGAGGTGCAGCCACTTCCCTCTCTTGGATCCCAAAGGCTAATCCTTAGGGAACAACAGACTTAAGCCTCTTAGCTGGCACGCTGTCAGTGCCTGTCACTGATGAGCTGATTAAAATGAATGGAAAAGATTAAATTCACCCCCTCCAGGTACCCCAGGAGCTGCCCCGGCTGCAGGAGATGGAGGGGAGATGCTTCTTGCTGGCTTTGCTCTTCCCTGTCCGTCTGACCAGGCCCAGATGCTCCACAGAAATGTTTCCAGCCTTCATCATCTCCACAAATCCCATCCCTGTGCTCCACCGGGAGGTCCCGGCAGCACTAGCTCCTTGGAAGTTGTCGGATTATCCGTGTGCAAGCTGCCACCTGGAGCTGGAGGAAACCGTGCCGGGAAAATCAGTCGGAGGCAAAATTTCCCATAAGGGACCCCCTGTCCCCATCCTTGGTCCCTCCCTGGGGACATCCACAATGTTTTCCTCTATTTGAGCTGTTGTTCTAAACAGATATCGCTGCTCTGGACGTGAGACTTGACAAACACACCAGGAAAACACGGGATTTCCCAGGATCTGAGAAATATCTGCAGCCCTCCCCAGAATTTGGTCAAACGTTGATTGGGGCAGGGAGCCTGATCTCCACAGAGTCACATCCCCGCTCCTAGGAAGCAACAAGAGAAAGACATCATGGGAACAGAGGCTGCAGAATGGGGAATTTGGTTGAAAAAGAGGCTTTTTGAGTCAAAACGAGCTGCTGGTGGGGTCTGAAATGTCACTGCACGCCTGCAGCAGACACAAGGTGGCATCAGAAAGCCAAGTCCGTCCTGTGAGGCTGCTCTTGCCATGGAAAAGGAGAGAGACAAGTTGGAGCTCCGGCTGTGCACCCACCTGATCGCTGTGCCTCTGCTTTTCCTCAGGGTCCTTCGGCAATTCTCCTCTCTTGTCACTGGTGGCTCTTTTCCACATCTTGTCCGTGACCTGCAGTCGCTTCTCCTGTCATAAAAACCCTCAGGAATTACATGAGTGGAGCTTGATGCAAACTGGGAATGTGGATCAAGGCTTGTGAGGTCTCGCTTTCAGAGCGGTATTTGGGCTTTAATCCCGTTTTTGGGGTGATCCCACCGTGGCTGGGTGTAGGATCATCCCAGTGGGATCAGTTTTCCTCAGGGCTTTGCTGAGTTGCTGCTTGGCCTTTGAGCAGGATCCCAGTGCTGGGCTCAGCAGAGCAAAGCTCCTGCAGTGGCGACCCAGGGAGGTCAAGCCACAAAGTCTCGTTAATATTTAGGTGATTCTGCTGCGGAGCTGCATTAATTACCCACCCGAGATGAATTAATTACCCACCTGAGATGCATTAATTGCCTGTCCAAGCAGCCTGGGCTGAGGAGAGGAGAGGTCTGTGGGGAAAAGCAGGGCAGAAAGTGTCAGGGCTGGGTCTGGGGACTCTGGGTCACAGCCCCAGGCCCAGCCTGGCCCCACATCCTCCTGCAATGCCCACAGATACATATAATCCATCAATCAATACATTTCCAATCCATCAATCTATAAATTTCTATAACTCTGGACCATTCTATATGTGTGTCTAATAAGGTCTCCTAACAAGGGGAATACTCTGAACCCTGCACCTCCGTGAGTTTCACCCCAAGAGCTGATGTGCCCCAACATCTGCCCCTTCCTCTCCAAATCAGCGCTTCCCACTGATTTTCCAGAGGTGTTTTAAGACACCTTTTTTGGGTTCTGCCTGGGAGTGGGCACAGAGAAGAGAAGGCTCTGGAGAGATCTTAGAGCCTCTTCCAGGGCCTAAAGGGGCTCTGAGAGAGCTGGAGAGGGACTTGGGACAAGGCATGGAAGGACAGGACACAGGGAACGGCTTCCCACTGCCAGAGGGCAGGGATAGATGGGATTTTGGGAAGGAATTGTTCCCTGTGAGGGTGGTGAGGCCCTGGCCCAGGTTTCCCAGAGAAGCTGAGGCTGCCCCTGGATCCCTGGCAGTGTCCAAGGCCAGGTTGGATGGGGCTTGGAGCAGCCTGGGATAGTGGAAGGTGTCCCTGCCCATGGCGGGGGGTGGAACAATGTGATGTTTAAGATCCCTTCCAAAGCAAAACATTCTGGGATTCTTTGTTTTTACACAAACACAAACATACACACAGATAGATAGATAGATGATAGACAGATAGATAGATAGATAGATATAGAGATATAGATATATACACATAAAATATATGCATACCAGATATACATAAAATTATTTTTTTTATATATATA
>VZTA01020131.1:52770-73003 GCA_013398855.1 Mohoua ochrocephala
CGTTCGAGTTTGGCAATTTGGGCCATGGGGAATGCAAGGGAAATTGGAGGCTTTGGAAGGGCTTCTGTGCCACAAGGAGAAATCCCTGCAGGGAGGGAGAGCGGGGAATGGTCAGAGAGGAGGCGAGCGGCCCCCGAGAGCAGAGGAATGGTTTTGGCTTCCCTTAAAGAGGCATCTCGGCAGCCCCGGTGTAGTGGTACCTCTCACGGGTCAGCTCTGGCTGCGTTAACTCCGTGCCTGGGATGTGACCCAGGAGAGCGTGGGCAGAGCAAAAGGACTTGCAGAAGTCAGGATGCTTTGGTCTCGGTTCCTTGCTCAGGTCCCCCTCGGTGTCCTGGATCTGGGGGTGCTCAGGACTCACCATCTCTCTCGAATTGTGTTTTGAGTCGGTTAAAAACCTGGTTTGCACAAAAGCCCCCAGCCAGAGGAGCATTAAAGAAATTTTTTCCTGAGCCAGGGAGGGAAGTTGGACCCGAGCTAAAGCAAATAAACTTGTATTTCATCATGCTGGGGCTGGGTTTCTTTGTGTTCCACTCCGCTCTGGGCAATCTGGGCTCCCTACAGCCACAGATGTTTCCCCGTCCAACCTTCACCTTCAAACGTGTCTCGGTGGCCGAGCAAAGAAACTTCTGCTCCCTCATGCAAACCTCGCTCTCTGCGGAGGCTGCTCCGTGCTCTGCCTCCCTCGGGCTTTTCTCTGGGTGTTTCTCCCCTCGGTTGCTGCAGGAAGGGGCTTTGCAGGGTTTCTGCTCCAGCTCAGCACCAGGCTGAGATGCTGCAGACGTGGAAAGTGTGAGCATGGCTGAGCTGCCAGGGCTGCTGCGCGTCAGCCGGAGCCGTGCGCTCTGCCCGGGGATGTGCGCCGGCTCCGCGGCCGGCGCTGCTCAGCTCGGGAGGAAAAGGATGCTGCAAAGGAGGGGAAACAGGGTTACTTTTATCCCTGGTGAAAGCAAAAGGTGCTGAGATGTTTCTGTGCCCGTCCCCACTGCTGCAGACCTGGCCAGGTCTGGGAGCTGTGTCCCAGTGGTCACGGGAATGTGCCTGTCCAAAGCAGGAGCTGAGGGCTCAGGGGATTTCAGGGGTGGAGGTGCTGGTACATGTCATTGATGTGAGACTATAAATGGTCCCAAAGAGACCTTGAGCAAGAGCTTTCTCCCTGCTGGAAGAGCCTGTGCAGCCCCAGGGATGCAGGATGGGCACTGTGCGTGTGCAGGAGTGATGAGGAGATGCAGTTCAGTGCCATCAAAGACCAGAGACAGGAAAAACGGGGTATCAGCAGGAAAAAAAATAAAAATCAAAGGATGTGTTGTGCCCTGATGTGCTCTTCCCAAATAAATAAGGGGGGATGTGAGCCTGTTGATCCCATAGCAATGGGCCTGGGGGAACCTGTGGCTTCTCCGCAGCAACGCCAGCACAGAATCTACTGGTGAGACACAAAATCACTAATTGTATTCCATCCTCTTATGAGAAAACAGATGAAATGTAGGTGCCAGTGTCTCGAGTGCGTGTGAAATGCTGCTACATCGGGAGAGGGGGAAGATTTTGACACGCTGAACAGGTTCCATCCATTAGTCATAATATTTCCAGCGTGCCACACGTGCACTCGCATTTTCATATAAATGGATGCACGGGAAGCAAACTCAGAGGGTGACTCAAGGGAATGTGGGGAAGCTCAGGTGGGTTTTTCCCCTGCAGGACCCTTTGTTCCCCAAGAGGGACCTCCAGCTTCAGCCCATTTGCGGCTGGTGTAGGTGATGCTTTCATTTCTCTGATACATTTTTGGCTTCTTTATACCAGTCTTCGTGCTTTGGAGGGAGGGAGGATGGAAATGTTGCAAGTCCCGTTGAAGAGTTTGACATTTGGTAGCGGATAACGCCAAATGCAGACAGTTGCTTTGATTTGGCTCCTTTTTGCTGAGTTTAAGGGAAGGCAGGATGGGATTCAGGCGGGAGGTGGAGAAAGGAGGTGGCACACACACCCCTCATGTCACAGTGGCATCCAGCTCTGGTGTTTTTAGCAGACGTACATCTCTGGGAACAGGCTCTTTCCAACTGGTTTTGTGCCCAGAAACTTGAATCAGTCGTACCCAGCGAAAATATGAAGGTGAGGGAACATCTGCTCCCGTGTCACCAACGCCAGTTTCTGTGGCAGCTGTGATTTGGTCGCTGGGGATCCCAAAAAGGATTTTGTGATTGTTGGGTGAGTTGGAATTGAAGGTTCACAACTGCTTCCTTCATTTCTTTTATTTCTCTGTCTCCCTTGGGAATGAGGAAAGGGTTTCCAGTCCCGTGTCAGTATTTGTCCTTATTATATCTCTAGTTGGTCTCTGGTGGGTCCTGGAAGCAGCTGCCTGGAAATGGTCAAGCAGAAGCTTTTATGATCCTTGTGGCAGGACCAGGAAAGGTCCTGGTGGTCCTTTGAATGCTTGAGGAGTGGTGGGCACTGGTGGCTGTCGGATGGATGCTCACATCTGCTGCTGCTCCCAGCCGGGGATGGCTCTTTCCAGATGTGCCATGTTTTGGATTTCTTCCCCAAACATCCACTGGGTTTTCCCAGAGAGGAGGTACTGGGATGCCCAGTTGCAGGAGGAGAAGAAACTCTCTGGGCTGTGTGTCACCTCCCTGCCCTTTCTGTATTCCCTTGGAAAAACCAGAGAGTTTTCTCTGGAATGTGGCCCAGGGATGCTTCTTCCTTCAGAATGGGTCTGAACTTGTCCAGTTCAGCTGCAAAACCTTCAGCTGCTTGCGTGGGCCACTCTTAAAAAATAAAAACACTTTAAAAATGATTCCTTTCCCAAAAAATAGCTTTGGTGGCTGGGACTGTCACTGAGTTGCGTTCCTGGTGGTTAAATGGTGGCTTTGTTCCTATTAGCTAATAAGCCAATGATTATGATAGGAAATCAACGGGAAATTGTTAAAGTAATTAATTCAATTAACAGGAAATGCTAACAAGCATTTGCCCTTCTGTGGGGCTGCCAGAGGATGATCTCTGTACGAGCCTGGGTCAGCTGCAGATATTGGAGCAGAGGCTTCACTGGGGAACTGGGGGACCCAGTTTGGACACGTGGCTCCTCAAGGGGACCATTTGCTGGCCAGCCAAGTGGCCGGCGTGGCCAGGGGAGAGTCCAGCTCTCAGCAGGAGCTGGCAGCAAAGCCACGCTCGCTTTCGACTCATCTGGCTGGGAGGTGGGAGCGTGTCCTGGTGCCAAATGAGGAGAAACTCCTTATTTCTGAAACACAGCAGAAGGAGGAATCACTCCCAGAGGGGCTGGAAGGAGGCAAAAAGGCTGATGAAAATCACTGATCAGCCCTGATGCATCTCCAGCGTGACCTTAGGAACGGATCCACCTTCAGCTGGTATCAAAATGACAGAAAATCAGATGTTCCCAGCTGCCCTGAGTGCTACTGCCCTCATGTGCTGTGGTCCTGTCCCAGACTTCCATTGAGTCCTGGCTCCAGCCTTGGTTTGCCAATCTGAGATTTTTTTCCAACCAAAAATCAGGAAACTCTGAAAATTTCAAACAAAAACCCAAGCAATTCTTTCTCTCGCGGCTTTCGTTTCACAGTTCACCTTTCTTTCTGGCTGTAATTCCTGCTGAGGCTTCTGGCTTCCTAGAGAAAGGGTAAAAAAAAAAAGAAGAAAAAAGAAAGCAGGCATTTAATAATAGATCAAAAATGAGATTACGCAGTAAGTCAGCCCTCCCCTTCCCAAAATGCAACCAAAGAAATTGCAAATCACCTTGAAAAAGGAAAGGAAAACAGTGTAGATCAAACCTGATGTTAAGTATGGATGAGGTGTTTATATTTTATTTAATGGCTGTGTGCCATCCTAGAACAGCCACCCTCCCCTGAATTTCTGTTTGTGACTAATTAAACAGTAGAGATGAACCGGGATGGGGAAAATTCAGTGGAGCTCCAAACGGGAATGCAGGGGGGCACAGGTTGGCACACCTGGAGACAGGCACACCTGGTGGTGGTTGTAGTTGGAGGTAGCTCCCAAAAACCAGGAGGCTCAATGAGGGGCTCCTTGTTGTCCATCCCTGATGTCTCTGGACCAGTTCTGTCCGTGTTTGGTGGAGCAGTGGGGTCGCCGAGGAGAGGGGACCCCAAGGGGCTTTGTGCCAAATGAGTGGGTGCCAGCAGAAGTGCCATGATGGAGGGAAGAGGTGATTATTAGTCATGGGTAATTAGTCACCAGCCAGGGCGCCCCGGGAAGCTGGGCAAGCCCCAGCCTGGGCCAGCGCTCAGCCAAGGCTTGAGGAGACACGACTTCCCTGGAAAGGAGGCTTGGCCCTGGCGCTGGGCATTGGGGCTGTCAGCCCCGGGCCTGTTCTTGTTTGCTGTGAATCCTCTGGCTCTTTCAGGTTTTGGGTTTGGTGGGGCCATTGCCACAGGCCAGCTGGGAGGGTGGGAGTGGGGATTGGCGTGGCCTCGGCTGCCTCAGCAGCCTGTGGGGCATCTCTCCTCCTGGCTCATCCCAAAGGTCTCTGGAGCCAGCGTGGACGCTGTGCATGCCAAGTGCGTGGGCTCCAGTGAGCCAGGCTGGGAGGAGGTGCAAGGGGAAAGCTCTTGTTCTTGGACAGTGTCTCCACCAGAGACCTTCAGCCTGACCCCCCCGAGGTCCCATTTGCACCCTTGATGAGTAAAATATCAAGAGGGACACGAGGCGTGGAGAGTCCTCTCCCATATTATCCTCGTCCAACGTGGATAGCCCAGCCTGAGTCATGCCATGGGGATGAAGACCCACACAAAGCCATGTTGGACGGGGCTTGGAGCAACCTGGTCTAGTGAAAGGTGTCTCTGTCCATGGCAGGGGGTTAAACAAGATGAACTTTTAAGTTCCCTTCCTACCCAAGCCTTGGTATGTTTGTATGATTCTATAAAATGCAGCTGCAGATTTTTTTTTCCTTGCTAAATCGCCCACTTTTAAATGCAGAAAGTGTCACAGCCCCTCTTGCTTTGTGAGAAGAAGAGGCTGAGGGGCCACATCCATCACAGCTCTGGTGGGGAAGGCAGGGCAGGAAGAGAACAAGAGCAGCAATCCTGTGCTGGGTCTGGCACATGGGGCTGTGAATGTTCACCAAGGGCTGCCAGAGCACCAGACGAGGCAGAAGTTGCTGGAAATCACCACTCCCATGTGTGATTAGCATCCTCTGAGGTGTTCATTTATCTTCTTTGTCACCTTCTTGGTTTCAACTTTCTACTTTGTAGAGTTGGAGGAGAATCTGTTTCATTACCTGCTGGGCTGCTGCTCTTCTTGTTTATTCCCCAGAAGGAAGAAAATTAGATGTGCCAGAGCTGAAACTTTAAAAAATAAATAAATCCAGACTTTGGAAACAACCACTTGGAGTTGGAATGAGCCTCAACAAGAAAATGTTTGTCTTCCACCTTTTTCTGAGACTGGCTGGGAGCAAAGCGCAGGGAGAAGACGGGGCAAGGTTTACTTTCTTTTAATTTCAAATATATTCCGAAAGCGGAGCAGTTGGAATTTCTTTTTTTTTCCCCTTGAAGTTGCTTTGCCAAGTTTGGGTGGAGAAAGCCTTGCCTTGGTGGATGTGGGATGGAGGCAGGAACACATTTATTTTCTTTATTCACCTATTTTTACCAGCGAGGCCCGAAGGCAAAGAGCAAAGCCGCGGCCGCGTTGCCTCCTGCGTGCGGGCAACGAGAGCGCTTTCCCCTCCCAATCCCTTTTCCCGGCACCAACAAGATCAGCAGCGAAGATACGCAACTGAGTCAGCAATGCAGATGCCATCAAATGTCTGCTTTATTCCAGAGCATGAATCAGAGCAGTGTCAGAGCCTCCTATCCTGCATCTCCTGATAAGAGTGCAGTTACCTCCGAGGGAACGAAACACGGTGCAATCCCATTATCCCACCTCCTGCAAGCACCCATAACTCACTGGTACCAGCAGCGCTTATTTTAATGCAACTTTGGCTGTAGCACATGCAGACTGTTATTTTTTTCTAAATCCCACATCCTGCAGCCAAAAGATGTTGTGGGTTTATTTTCTACTTGCATTACATGTGACCAGCATGTTTATAGGCACATGTATACACGTATGAATATATAAATATGAGTGTTTTCTGGAGCACAAGCTGTTTGTGTTGAGCCCTGTCAGACCAGTAAGAGCAGTGTGTGCCATCAGTCCAGGTGCTGGTTGCTCACTCTACATGTTTTTCCAATGTATCTTATTCTTGGAAAAAAAGAGATTAACTTCATTTGACTCTCCAGCCATGCTTTTAACTCCAAAACCATCTTAATTTCCAGACTTAAAATCTTTCCCTGTCAGTTTGCTGTGGGAATCATGTGCAGAAGTGAAACTCTCTATCTCCAGAAGGTCTCTGCTTCTCCCTAGCAGGGCTTTTCCATGCCCAGCTCAGTGACAGTTTCCTGCTATTGTTCCACGGGGACAGCTTCTGGCTCCCTCTGCAAGGGTTACGTGTGGCCACTGGCTTTTGCATCAGTTGCCTCTTTTCTCCCGATTCCAGGGCACCAGCTGGGTCCTGTTCCTGCTGCAGTCCCCACTCTGCACCTGGTCTGAAAAGCCTCAGTGGGATGGAAGAAGATTTCCAATAGTGCAGTTCATATCCCCTAAAAACAGAGACAACAGTGAAATTTTGCTGAAATCTGTCTGTATTGCCCCCAAGGGACATGTGGAGCTGTTTAAAAGACATTTATGCCACTGTGGTGGAGGCAGAGAAGGACAATTTTCACCTCAGATTCCTCTTTTGAGGGGCTCGTTTGTTCCTTGGGGTTTTTCTGCACCAGAGACTACAGAAGTTGAGGGAATAAAAAGCACTTGTGTGGTTTCCCATCTGTAGATTTGAGGGAAAATCAGTTCAAATCCACCACCTTGAGCTACATCATAAATCTCACTGCAGAAATACGGAGCCTAGACACCAATAATTAGGAGCTTGCACAATAAAGGGCTGGAATATTTCACAAATGACACACCATCTTTCGATCCAGCTGGTGCTGTGCAGAGATCTGTGTGAAAGTTCTGTGCAGCCAAGGTGCAGAAGTTTTTGCTCCCATTTTTGCCTCTTGAAGAAGAAGGAAATGGGAAGGAAAAATCAAGCTTGCGTCCCCAAAGTGTTCACTAAAGCTCAAGCGCAGGAGTGTGAAGGCTCCCCCCTATTAGAAAGTGTTTGTGTGTGCTGAAAGAAAATGATGCCAATTAATAGTTATCCTTTCCCTGCTTCCCACGTCTTGAAATCACTCCAGTTCAGCCAAGCTGCTTCCTATCAAACCTTCACACGAAACAGAAAGACTCCGCTGGGCTGTGACTGAACATGAGCAATGTTACTCCCCAGGGGTCCGTGTCCCTGAGGTTTGAGGACTGCAGGAAAAGAGCTTTGGGCCGTGAGATGACAAATGGAACTCCGCAGTTGCTCGTTCATGCTCCAGCAAAGCTTTGTTTTGGGTGTAGATGTTTCCCAGCCACGAGGCTGAAATCTCAGCAGCTCTTATGTGAATATTCTTCACCTTTTTTTTTTAATGCAGTTTGAAGTAATTGGAGGGCTGGTGATATTTCGAACAATTTATCCACCTAGGAAATGATGACCTTGGATTTATTCAATCAAATATTATCAAGATTAAGAGTGAAAATAGCTGAGCTTGTCAGTCACAAGGAATTGTGTTGCTGCCCGGGCTCAAATCCATCACCTGAAACCAGGAGACTCTGGCAGGATATTCTTCATTCATCAGCAAGAGGCATCACAGCAAGATCATTTAACTGTAATTCATCAATTTATCAGGCTGCTCAATTAAGTGGGGGCTGGAGAGAGGATAATGGGAATGATTCTGTGTGTCGCAATGAGTCTTTGACCACCTGAGGACTTTTCTTGCTCCTCATTCCTTTGTGTTTCAGGTTGCCTTGAAGGCCTTGTTATAAGGAAAACATAATCACAATGGTGGTGAAGAGAGAGGCTTAAAGAATCAAAGGGGTTGATGAGCTGGAGCTTTCGCCCTACCTGGGTTGTCACTGACCTGGGCCTGACAACTGCAGCCTGAAGAAATCCTGGAGAATTTCGGGTGGACTTAGGGAAGAAAATGACTGAAGTAAAACTTCGTGCAGTCTGGACTGAAGGGATGGACTTTTAGGTTCATCTCAGCTCTCTTCTTCCTGTGTCTGTGGTGCAGCCCCAGGCTCATTGGTGAAGCAGTTTGGGAGTGTGGTGCAACCCCTGACTCTGCTGTGAGTGGTCCTGTCTGGCATCAGCTGCCCTGGCACCGTGGCAGTGTCATTCTAGTGCTGGCTGATGCCAAGAAGCTGGGCTGGGGGGTTTCTTTATCAATGTGGTGTTTTAGACACGTGGCTGTTCCCAAGTTCATCCAAATACTGATTCTTCTGCGTGCTTCCACCTAAATCTTTAGGTTGTTTCACTGCCTGAGGTCTCTGCTCAGATCTGTGGCACAATAAACAACATCCATGTTGTTTTCTTACAAGATGAGCCTCAATCTCACCCAATCACCCTGTACGTTTCTGCCACCCCAACAACTTCTGAACCTGCCAGCCTGTTGCAGGCAAGCCTGACAAAGAGACACAGGGCTGAAGGGTAATGAAGGTTGCATAAGTTCATGAAAAACAGGCAGTGAGGCATGAGGGATAGCCCAGGTACTCACGGAGCCTCGGGGAGAGGTGGAGCTGCAGCTTGCATGAGCAGATGCCAGACAGTCCCCAGGAGGGAGGGAGATCTTCCAGCTGTTCCATGGGATCCATCAACGGGAGCCAGAGCGGGAGCCCTTTGCTGCCCTGGCAGACCTCAGGCCCGTGGATACCCATCTCTATTTGCAATAAAACTGGTTTTCAGTTTAAATGCAGTGGCAGTTTGGGCAAAAGTAGCCTGGAGTGAGGTGCAGCTGCTTGTCTGCTTTCTGCAGAAACACAGCAAAAGGCCTGAGCAAGTCCAAGCGCTCCAGATCAGGAAAGCATTTCCCCCTACCTGGGTTTCTCACATGTGCTGTTGTTTTCTCTCAACGAAAGCAAGAAGAAGGGAGAATCCATTTGAATTTAATGCTAAAATACCTCCCAGAAGATGAAGCAAAAGGAACTGTTAGAAAGAGGAATAGGTGGCGATTAAAAACGCTTCCTTTCTCTCGTCGTTCCTTGCACACACGTTATACGTGTACTATACTGATCTCGTGCTATACAGGAAAATAAATTGTGAAGGAGATAATACAAATCAGGATGAAAGGGGGAAAAAAAAGAGGATGAGTCAGGTCTGCTCTGCTTATCTGAACCGAGGGGGAGCCTGCCTGGTGCTCCTGACGGATTTTTTCAGGGAAGATAATGCATTGGGTTGATGACAGTTTATGAGATAGACTTCGAGGGGTATGAAAATTGCTGGTAGGTACTTGAATGGCTCCGACTGCACAAAGTGAATTGGAGTTGAGTCGCAACAATTTCCTAAAGCTGTGCAGATTAACATGAAAATACCAAGGAAGTCCAATCTTTGAATTTTTATCTGCTTCAGCTCTAGAGTCAAATAGGGGCATTACAGAAGTGCCATCCATTTGAATCGACTGCCGCTGCAGCTTTTGTGGAAAGGCTGTATCTGGGTTTATTGATAACGTTGTTGAGGTGCTTAGAAACACAAGTGTGTTGGGTTTATTTTCCCTTTAGTAACTTATTCTTGTTTCTGGCATTTTGTTAAGATATTTTTTAGTTCTAGTCTCCTCTGGAGATCTCCGCTGAGCCGAGCGTTGGTAACAGACATGCTCCATGCATCTTTTCTCCAAGAGTTTGCCATAAACCTGAATCTGTTTCAAAGCTGTCCTGTAAATCTTAAGGTAATTTTATTTGCTGGAGGAAAAACTGAGATGAAGAAGAGAATCTAGGAATTGTGATTTACCAACCTTCTAGTGAGGAGGCTTAGCTGGGTGCTTTTTTTTCTTGGTTAAACCACATCAGCTGAAATGCAAGTTTAGTGGCCAAAACTTCCTGTTGATCTCCATCGCACCGTCACTTCACCCATTTTACTTCCTCTGCTGCTCCCTGCCTGCACAGAGGAGACATAAAATCAGTTTCACACACATTAGAGAAGTAGCTTTATATGTGAAGTTTCAGGTTTGGGGACAAGTGTTTTAGGTTGTATATGTGTCCTGCTGTCGAAGAAACACGAGGAAAATTCCACCTACTGAATTCTGTAGGTGGAATTTCCTAAATTTCCTAAAGCAAGAGAGTTTAAAGCAATCAGAATTCAGTAGGGCTGTGTCACTGGGAGCTTTGAGTTTCAGCCTTGTGCTCCTCTGGCTTAAAATATTGCTTTTTAGGAGCTGTGGCCAATGACTTCACCGTTTTGCCTTTGTTCTCATCTTTATAAACAGTTCCTGCACCTAAGGAGGTGGTTGTGAGAATTAGTCATTGGGTTTAGAGCTCTTTGAAGATGGCAAGTGGTGTATAACAGCTCAATGTTTATTAATGCCATGGCTTAATACGATGAGAATGTTTCACAGCTGAGCCCAGCGAGTTGCAATGGGCTTTGCTTCACTGATCTGCCCCAGCTGTGCCAGCTGTGCCACCCCCCCATTACCTGGCCCATCATACCTGATCCGTGAGGTGCAGCAGGGAGCCTTCCCTCTCCACGCTCCCCCAGCAGGTTCTGCTTCCACTGGCCTCCTGCCACAGCGCACGCCAAGTTTAAATCTGGTTCTGTGTTTCTGGCTTCGTTCCTTCGGAATGTTTTCAATTTTCTTGGCTTCAACTGATCCCAGTGGCATCTTTTTATGATGCACTTTATTCTACTGCTTCAAGTGCAATAACACTCCTAAAGTTCAGCCTATCTTTAATTACCAAACAAAAAAAAGGCAGAGCATAGTATTGTTCTGTCACTGGTGGGAGAAAGGGAGGATTTTTCTTCATCTTTAAATTTGATTGAATTTAAATCTCGACATACGAAGCGGTTTTAGTGGAACTTTGCTGTAAATGGAAGGGCAAATGGTTGTTTGCTCTTGCACTCTTGGGAGCCAATACTGGTATTGATTAAACACAAACATTGCCACATGTTGGAGGATCTCAGAGTGCTCCAGGACTGGAGAATGAAGAAAACTTGGGCAATGACATTACTTTCTCTCCTTTCCTCTCTGATGAGGAAGCTGAAGCAGTTTTGTAAGGCTGGTACTGAGGTAATGTTTGCTGGGGACAATTCCTGATCTGTAGCAGTGGATGTGCAGAGCTGGGTCAAGTCCTCCCCACATCAGCTGGAGTGATTCCCGTGTTTATTCTCCAGTTTGCCCCTCTCACTGAGCTCTGTTTGGCTGCACTTGCACCATGAAAAGCTTCGTTGCCTGTGGCTGGTGGGATTTCAGACTATCAGCCTGTTTCTGCAGTTCCTGTGAGGGTATGGATTTATGGGGAGGGAGAGAAGGGATGGGAGGAGGACAGTGGCTGTGCTTGGGTTGTGTGAATGTCCTCTCCTTCACAGGTGGGTTAAAGAAAACGTTTGATGAAGTTGTTTTTGCCACTTTTCATTTTACTTGTGCATCAGCTCTTCCTTTGCATGAGAATAGAAATTAATTTTGTTTCAAGCTCTGGAAACCTGGAGACATGCTGAATAGATAGAAATTGGTTCTATTTATAGGTTGCAGAATTTCTTTGTACAACAAACCAGTTTGTTTTAATTTAAAGTATGTATTCAGCACATTTAGCTTAATTTTATTTAACTACAAGTTTGACATGTCTTTTTCGTTGTTTTTTAAATTCGTGACATAAACCCTAAGTACAATGAAAAAGTCAGACTAGTCATTAAGAAACTTCACTTACCATTTTTAACATCAAATGTGTTGACTTGCATAGTTTATTAATTTTTACAGATGCCCAACTGCAATAATAGGACAGCTTTGCAGTTCAGGCAAAGGCCTGATTTATGGAGAAATGTGCCTTTGTTGTTCTCCACCAGCAAAAATCAGCCTTTCATTAAGAAAAAAAAAAAACCCCAACAAACCAAACCAAAAAATGCAAAGCAAGAGAATTTAAATCAATCAGAATTGAAGTATTTTGCTCCTGTTTTGCATCAATAAATCCTGTATTAAAGGCAGAAAAGGCAGGATGGTTGAAGAAGGATTGGCAGGCAAGTTGGCAATAGTGTTCCTCATGGACTGGTCTCAAGCCTGGTGTTAATCAGGGTATTGACTAATGATAGAGCAGAAATTAATGGGGTTTGGAGGTGTCATCAAAAGAAGAAAACCAGGAGATCCCAGGAGAAGAATGACTGACTTTAGGACTATTTGTCTGTAAGCAAATGTAAGTTCTTGTAATGCAAGCTCTGACAGAAAGCTGGGGGTTCTGTGTGGGAATTGGAATGCATTAATCAGCCACAGGATAATTGTGATGTCCCGATGATAAAGATACATTCTGGGATCGCTTTTGTCAACTGAATTATTCCCACTGCTGACAAGGAAATGCAAATGCCACTGCAACAGGTTTTAGTGAGGCATTGCTTGAAATACATTCTGCATTCCTTGTCCATAGGAGAAAGATTGATTCCAGCTGGAAAAGGTGCAGCGGAGGGCATCTGCTAGAAGTGATCTGGAGAACAGGGAATCTGGTTCCCAAAACGATTAAAGGAACCTGGATGGTGAGGTGGTGACAAAAAAAGGCAGAGAAAAATTAGATTCCTTCTCTATAAATACACTGGTGTAAATACCAGAGAGGGAGAAGAGTTATTTAAGTTAAATGACAATTCTGGCACAAGAACAAAAGGCTCTGAAAAAGTTTAGTCTCGAAAAGAGCAGAACAGCTTCAAACCAAGGGAGGTGCTTGAAAAGCCTTCTAATGGGAATTGCGTAAAGGGCTAAAAACCTGATTGCTGTGGGGATGGAACCTGATAAATGTATTAATGGGATTGTGCAATGTGGTTGGCTTCAGTATTAAGGGATCAGACTCCGGATTTCCGGTCCTGCGCTTTTGCAAATACACTTAAGAATCCTGCAGGTATAAAAAAAAAAACCATGGAAGGTTTACATTTCAAGAAATATTTTCATTATGATTCAGCTTGGAGTGGGTTTCTCTGTTTGTAATGGACTAATAGCTGAATTGGGTGAACTGTGGAAAGGAGGAAGTACTTTCTGAGCTGGGAAAAAGCAGCAGCTGCCACCTGCTTCCTTATTTTAGTGGTCGGTTTTGGCGGCAGGCCTGTGCTACTTAGATATCTATTTTTTAAAATTTAAAGCCTTTTGTGTAGTAAAGTTGGGTCTTGAAATAGATTGTGCTCAAAACGCTGACAATTATTTATTGTTATTTATCATTGTAAGATGCTTTGTAAAAATCCTGCAGCACTTAGGGCACACGAGTGTTTATTATCGATCCCGGCGTTCTCGTTATCGATCCCCGTTTTCCCCATTTACAAATAGTCCCCAGATTTCTGGTTGCTTTGCTAAAATCCCAATAAATAAGACTGAGAGCCTTTTTGTCAGAAGGCCGTGGTTATTTTATCAAAGACGAGTGCCAGGCTATTTTAGCACGGTGTAACTTTGATTTCATGGGCACTTTGGTGCTCAGTATTTCCATGCTTCTTATGTTTCGATTCAGCCTCAGTTCTCCAGCCTTGTCTGCCATTGAGAGCTGAGTCTTCCCCACCCTCCATCCTTAAGCAGGGATATTCTGCCTGGAGGTCTCCGTGATTCCAGAGGGACACTGGAAATAGGGGATGCCTGTGGTTACAGGAGAACTTCGGATGCACTTCCAAACGTGGCTGTGGGATGTCAGAGCTCACCCCTCCCTTCACCCCTACACTCTCTTCACTCAGCAGCAGCATCTCTATTCAGCCTGGGGGCTTGACCCTGGCTATCTCCAATCTCCAGCGTGTTCTCCTCGCTTCCCACGTGTGCTTCTTACTCACTTTTCTCTATTCAGGATGCAAATGGCAGATGGTTTTTCTTTTTTGGTTTCAAGGTCTTCTCATGGGAGCCTTTCAGCCATTCAGCTCTCAAACGAGTTTGCTTAATTACCCCAACTTTTTGAAACTGAAAACCTTGCAGACCTGCTTTTATTTTGCTTAAACTGAGCCAATTTGTGGAAAATAGACTTGAATTGAGTGATCACGAGCAGCTTTTATTACAGCATCCTCACTATTTGCCAAAAGTCTCCCGCAGAATCACCTCTCGTTTGCTCAGTGCCTGTTTTGTTCAGAGGTCTGTTGGCTCTTACATCCCGGACTTACGGGGCCCGGCTGTTGGTATTTGTTCTTCCTTCTAGATCTGGAATTTAAGACTCCCTTATCAGCCGGTTCCTCGGAGTATTTCTTTTTCTCTCTAGTCATTTTTAAAAGCTCTCTGCACACATCCAAACCCGACGGTGGGGTCTCCAGCGGAGCTCCAGCACAATCCCAGCAGACAGCCTTTTACAGCCTTTTCCCAAAGTGACTGTAATCCACAACGATCGTTTTATGCCTGCTATCGCTTTGGATTTTTAGCAAACACAGATGATTCACTCAGCTCTCAGAAAGAACCGTAGAACAATGTCCCAAAAGATTATTTAAATGGAGTTTTGGGAGTGGATTTGGGGTGACCATGGGTAGCATGCAGGCTCGAGGTCTGACTTTGGTGGGGGGCTTTGAGGGCGGGTGTTTTCCCCGGCCACCTGCAGACGTGTTCCCCAGCGGCCTTTACTACACGACGATGATAATTTCTAACAGATTGTTTTCCTGTCAAGGAAGAATTATCCCTGGTTTACATTGTGGGAGCTGAACCCGGGAACAAATGGAACAGCTGGCTTAAACACACAGGTCTGTGTGAGCAGAGCCTGCGCTCCCCCAGTCTTTTCAAGCACTCTCAGCAATCTGGCAGCTTGTCAAGGCCCCTCAGATTGTGTGGACTCGAGGGTGAGCTGAAGTGCTGGAGCATCGCAGCCTCAAGTCTGGTAGCCTGGTGCAACAAAGCACACGCTGAAAACGATGCTTTTGTACTTTACCCAACTGCTTGGTTTGCAGTCACTTTTAATTTAAGTTTAGACAGTGCTGAGTGTTTAATTTAAAAAAAAAAACAACAAAAAAAGTGCTTTGGGTAGACAAGTGTAATAATGCCCGAGCTGTGCCACAGTTACAATATGTAGGTGTTTGGGGATTATGTTATAGGCAAGCAAAATGATTGTTTCTTTTTAACTTCTGTTCAAATAAAGTTCAAATTATGGAATATTTAGTAGAGCAGAATAAGGTAATGCCTGCCAGCTTTTTCATACCAGTGGTTACCAGATGTGTCCATATTTAGAACCTCGCCATCTGTTCCAGGGTGGAGTTTGGGGCTAGTCTAGGTATTTGGATGTGTCTTCTTCCTTGGGTATCTCTGGAAAACTTCAAAGCTTCTGTGTTGAGATGAAGGGGAAGCATGGTTAGCTGTAATACTGCAGGAATTCGAGGGAATTTTCCAGAAATGCAGCTGATTCCTTAGTGCAGCAGGGCTTGGAAGGGGAAGGAGCCTTGAGGAAAGAGGCAGCGCTGGTATTTTGTGCCGTTACTCAGCCATTGCCAAGACCCAGTTAGAGTTTTGCTTGGCTGTCCCCAGGCTGGGCTGCTGCTTCCTGCTTTGGATTCCATCTTTCTTAAGAGTCCATGAAATTTCCAGGAAGGTCCCACTATGTAAGTCTCTTAATGGGATTTAAAAAAATGAATATTTCTGTAGATAAATTCTATTTAGATATGTTTTAGATCATTTCTTTTGATGCTGGATTGGTGTAGAATTACTGTGAGCTGTTACAGAACAAGGGGAAGGAAACTCCCTCTACCTTCACCCACTCGTGCCATGTCCCGCTCCACCGAAGCCAGGAGTGACCCATCACACTGAAATTCATTTTTGGTCATTTTGGGGATGGGGAAAACCATATTTTGGTCAACAATCTACTTGTGAAAAATACTCACCTAGTGCTGGTGACAGCTTTTGGTTGGTAGTGATCTGGGACATACTGGGGAGGAGGGAAAGCGGCACGTGTCTCTATCCCCTCAGCATCTCATGGTTTATTTGTCACCACTGTCCTCATCTCTCAGAGCTTACATAGTTGTTGCTGAAATAGGAAAATAAGCCTTTTAGAAAGGTTCATGTGAAGGAAAGAACATAGATTGGTTTTATATGGTTTTATAAACAAAGCATTGTGGTATCGGGCTTGGAACGAGATGATCTTTAAGGTCCCTTCCAACCCAAACCACTCTGCGATTCTATGATAATACCGTCCTTTAATTAATTTATCTAGAAAGTCTGTTCTTAATCGAGCACGTGGCAGTGCAATTTGAGGTGCTCAGAGAGTGATCCACAATATTCCACCCCAAACAAAAGCTTCTACTCCATTTCTTGCCCAGTGATTTTTCTTTTACAAAGCCAGGTAAAATAAAAACACTAACACTAACCATTAAAAAGGCAACAGGCATTTCTTTTCCTCATCCCATTTAAGCACCAGGCAGTGTCCTCCAGCATCTTGCCAAAAGCTTCCACTACTTTTATAAGCTTATTTTCTTTTGCCACCAGGAACTGGTTCCTCTGTGCAGGATGCTGACAGTTCATTGTGTTTGCTCTTTGGATCCCAGCTGGGGCTGCGCCGGGTCCAAAGCAGAGTTAGGATTTGGGAGGGAAAAGCTTTTATGTCTGTGTGTCCATTCCTCGGCTGACTTTTCCTTTCCTGGGCCAGATATTGCCCCTGGGTGTTTCATTTCATGTTCCACCCTTTGCCATGCTTTATGGCCAGCAGTGGGGTGTATTGTTACAATACTCCTCGTGCCCACGGGGTCTGCAAAGGGCTTTATTTAACTGTACTGGGATGCCTTTACCTACCCCTGAAATGCAGCTACTTAAGCTGCAAAGCCTGGCAGCTGCTCCGACAGCAGGAGCACGACCAGGCCGCTGCTTTTATGTCATAAAGTAAGGGAAGAAAAAAAAAAATTTCCATATCCATTAAAAAACTGCAGGGAAAATGTAAATTGTCAGACTATAATTACCTAAGCTGGAGTTTGGCCAGCATTCCAGATTAACATTTCCTCTCGTGAAGTGAAGCCGTGGGATACCTGATGGCCAAAAGCAGTCGGAGTCTCAGCAGGATTAAAGACTGAGCTTTGCTGTGTAGTTGTTCCATAGTGGCTGAGAGATGTAGATAATCTATTTAGCACCTACAGCACCCTGGGGCTAAAAAGTGGCTGCATTCTACGAAATCCGATAGGAGCGTCTGAGGTTAAGAGTGCGGTCTGAAAACATTCCATGGAACTTGTAAAATCCGCGGATGGTCCGACCTCGGTACCGTCTCCTGCGGAAGGGAGGAGAAAGAGATTAAAAAAGATGTACTGAAAGAATTGCAGCAGGGAAAAGATGGAAGCTCAGGGTCCTCCCCGCCATCGTCGTTCCGTGTTTTTCCGAGGTTTATTTCAGGCCGTGGAAGTGTGCCACGGAAATGTGCATTAGCTGGCTCTGAAACTCCTCAATACCTGCTTGCAATGACTCGATGTAATTTGGAGCAGATTGGAGACACCGGGATGCAAGACGCAAGACGTGCTTAGGAGGAAGGGACATGAGGAAGAGGGAATGTGGTGCGGGTGAGGAAAACAGGGAAAGTGGGGACCATTTATGTGGAGAGGACACAAAGGTGTGATGGCATTGACTGTGTTCAGCTGCAGCTGCCAAGTGTAGAGTAACTCGAAAGGTAATATAAGGCAGGTTCCCAGCCTGAAATGACAGAGAGGTGCCTAAAGAAATGATTCTGTGAGCAGAATCCCAGAATGGTTTGGGTTGGAAGGGACCTTAACACCTCCTGCCATGGGCAGGGACACCTTCCACTATCCCAGGGCTCCAAGCCCTGTCTCTAACCTGGCCTTGGACACTTCCAGGATGGGGCAGCCACAGCTTCTCTGGGAATTCTATTCCAGGGCCTCATCACCCTCACAGGGAAGAATTTCTTCCTAAAGATTGAAGAGAAGGCCAAGATCTAAATTGCGGCTGCTTTTTAGGTGGCTTTGCTTTGCACCTGCACCTTTCCCTACAGCAGGATTAGTGTTTTTAGTCCTCGACCCCGTCAGCTTCAACTCAAGGTCACCATGGAGTTTCCAAGTCTTTAACAGGACTGGCACTGTGAATTGAGTCTGTTCCTTTGGGAAAACAGGTTTGGAAGCTGATAGGAGTGAAAGGCTTGTCCTTGCCAGGAAAGTGTTGGGCAACTTTATCTGCAACTTATTTTCTTGTTTAAACTATTATTAATCATAGGTTATCGACCCTGCCCTTTAGGATCCATTTCTGACGTGGAACTTTTACACGTATATGGGAAAATAAAAGCCCAGATGGCAGTAAAGGTGGGAATGTGAGTATTTGAATACAGTAATTTTTCCTTTGGGATAAACAGAAGGCAGCGGAGTGGTGGATTTTTCACTTGGTAGAAGGGAAGCTGAAAACTCCTCTTTAATACCAACTCCTGTCAGGGTAAGAAGGGGAAACACGCAGAGAAGGGGATTAAATCCGAAGGTGTCTCTGTCAATATAATCTGTAATGGCCTTGGTAATGCTTCCTGAAAAGGGAGACTTGCCAGACTGGCTGCTGATCCTGACAGCTTGTTTCCTTCTGGTAGCTGGGAGAAGAATTGCTCCTTGAGTTGTGTCCTGAAGTGCACATTCTCCACTGGTGTTCCTTCCTCCGTCAGGACCTGAAGGGACCGATTGTCTCCCCGTTTCCTCGTGCAGAGCTCCAGGTAGATCGGGGTGGAATACAAAACCCCGCGCTGTGGCACAGTGGGAACAGATGTGTGTGGTAGGACAACGTGGGTGTGTTCAATGATTCGAATGTTAATTTAGTCTTTATACCGTGCAGTAGTCATAGTCTTTTTAAAATTTTTGTCCCGATAAAATATAAGAAGTATTGTTTCTCCGAGCCTTTGAACCTGCAGTGCCTATTCCTGCCCTTCCGTACAGCGCGTTCCCTGCGGCGAGATTGGATTTTGCATTGCTTATCAAAGGGCAGACCTGTGCCCCCGCCTCACCCCTTGCTGGTTTTTCATCTCAGAATAAAAGTTAGTTTCTCCTTGCATTCTTTACACATGTGTAAATGACTGTTAAAAAGTGCAGAGTGACGGAAAAGTGGTTTTTCGCCGTTTTGAAGTGCTCATGATTTATTAAAGCTGGGATTCCTGGAGCTTTGTGGCCAGAAGCACACCACCCTCTTTACTCCTGGAGATAAACCCCCATTTCTTCCTGTGAAAAACCCTCTAATTCCCCCCAAAGTTGTCAGATTGTGTGTTTTGGGGTGGGATTTGACTGCCATAGATACGAATGCCTTTCATGGAGCTCCTAGTATATAAAATTAGAATGCATAAACAGAGGACTGGACCTGCGTGACGTGGCTTTGTTGTGAGAAGATGCTGGCACTGTAACTTGCCTTCCCCCCCCCCCCCCCCACTTTATTTCTCCATTGCTTTTTTCCCCTTCTTTTGCTTCAATTACCATCTGTTGCATGCTATGTTTGGTACCCGTCACTGATTTCTACATAGCTCCTCTGACTTAACAACATTTTACCGCTGATGCTGTTCACGCCAACCCTCCAGCTTGGATCTGGATGTTATTTTGTAACAAACTCCAAACCAAACCATGGTGGTATTTTAGTATCTGCAGATCAGTTTCTCACAATACCGTTGTTTTCCTAGCCCCTTTTGCCAGGAGGCACCTGGACGTCTCTCAGGGGGTCAGTGGCAACCATTGTGTCCGCATCGCTATAGGGCTGCGGCACGACAGAGCTCCATGGGGGCATCCTCACGGGGTTCTTGGGGGATACACAGCACTGCATGGGCTGACTGAGCTCCATGGGGACACTGTGACAGGGTTTTAGGGGGACACAGAGGGCTGAGTGCCCACAGGGCCGGCCTGCGGCTGCCCCTTCGAGGCAGCATCGGGCACTGACAACATGGTGGCTCCTCCGTGAGGGGAGCGGAGGGTGTGAGGGACAGGGGGGCACGCGCCTGCCTTTTAGGCGGGAAAAAGCACCCGGGCGCGGCGCGCGTGCGCAGTGGCGGGAGCCGAGCTGAGGAACCTTCGGCTGTTCCCGGCAGGTTCCGGAGGCGAGCCTCGCTGCTCCCCGCCCTCAACCCTTCGGGTATCTCCGCCTCCGCTTCGCCTATCTCCGCCCCCGCTTCGGCTATCTCCGCCCCCCTTCGTTAAGTTCCGCCACCACTTCGGCAACTTCCGCCGGTTGGGTCGGAAATGGCCGAAGACGTGCGAGACCCAGCGGTTTAAGGGGAGAAGACCGGCCGGCTTCTCGGAATAACCCAACTGTGTCCG
>VZTA01020131.1:73442-252230 GCA_013398855.1 Mohoua ochrocephala
ACGAGGGTCCCTCAGGGCTGGGGACACGGCGGGGAGAGGTTCCTGAGGGCTCAGGAGTCTGTGAGGGGGGTCCCTCAGGGATGGGGGTTTGTGAGGGCGTCGCTCAGGGCGGGGGGCACGGTGCGGGAGCTCCCTCAGGGCTGGGGGGTCCTTCAGGGCTGCTGAGGCTGTGAAGGGGGTCCCTCACCTCACAGCGTGAGAGGCATTGTGGGGATGTCACACTGCGAAGGGGCACCCCCACAAGGCTGGGGGAGCCCCTCAGAGGTGGGGGGCTGTGAGAGAGTCCCTCACAGCATGAGGGGCGTTATGGGGGTCTCACAGAGTGAGGGACACTGCAGAGGGGTCCCCACGAGGCTGGGGACCCTCGTGGCGGGAGGGCTGTGAGGGCAGGTGGTGCCCAGGTGCTGCTGACAGGCTCCAGCCTTCCTGCCTGTCCTCTCTCCTGCATCCAGCAAGGATCCTGAGATCCCCTTGTCCCGCCTGTAGATCCCCAGCATTTCAGGGGCCGTCACGGCCCCCCTGGCCAGTGCAACCCCATTTCTCCCACTCCGAGGCAGTGCCTGAGTCGTGGTCCCTGGGGTTCTTGCTGGGGTTCTGCCTCACGAGGTGGTGAGGACAGCAAGGACGAGGTTGCCCTCGCTCTGGGCTTCTTATTGTGGCTGGTACTGCACTCCTGTGAGTTATTTGCTAAAGTTGAGGTTTGTGTTATTCTTTTTTCCCAGCTGTTTTCCCCACATGAGGTCTCTTCTTGCTCAAAAAAACATCGGGGTCTTTACCAAAAATTTTACCAGTGTGGCAATAATAACTTACTGCCGACAGGCTAATGCCCCATTACGCTGGTCCAAACCCAAACAATTTGGAGCCTGAAGGGGCTGGAAATGGTTCAAGTGGTATTAAGGATTCACAGAGATGCTGAGAAGCACTTTGGATCCGCTGTTCTGTTGCTCTGTGTGTGTGTTAAAATCCAAACGTTGACCAGTTTCTGACCTCTCGTTGCTTTTGCGTGAGTCCGATAGAGCGTGTGTTGGTATCCTGATATGGTAACTTGCCTTTAAAGTGCCTGGGTTTCTTGCGCTGCAAGTCTCACGTGTGTGAAGAAGATTAAGTAACTTTGTTTCCTGAGAGGAGTGTCACATGCAGGTGATTATCTTAGATATTTCTGTTCTCATGGAGAAATCTATGATATCCAAGATAGTAACATCTTGGAACGTGGGTTGTCGGGTTTTATCAAGTACTGAGTAATCTCAAACTCGTTTCTATGCAGAAATAGCATGAGAAACGAACCACAGTCTGATTATGTGATGATGGGAAGAGAGATTTGCCTCCCCCTGACAAATCCCTTAACTTCATGTACCATCTGAGAGCCCAGTTGTTACCTGCAGTGTTATCTGTACCCACTCAGGGCTTTGGGATGCCTCTGCTTTTCCATTTGTCATTCCAGAAACGGGAGTTTGCATGGGTTCAGCTCAGCGTTCAGGGATTCTGGAGCGGGGGTAATTGACTGCCTTCATTGAGCAAATTTTTCCAGCAGCTCAGCTGTGGTGCAGACGGTTCTTGAACTTCTTGATGTCCTGTTGCAGAACGGAAGTCCAAAGCAGTTTTCTGGAATTCTCTGATTTTTCAAGTGGGGACTGTTAGCTCTCATGTTTGTTTACACGTGACGATGGATTTTGGCAGTTGTCAAGTCAAAGCAAAAGCAACAAATGCAGGGGATAAGTGAAACACGATTGTTGAATTGCCTTCACTTAGGCTGTGTCTCAACAATACATGGGAAAGTTGGAGGGTTGTTTGTGTGCTGTTCAGATAGGCTGGGAAAGATCATCATCATCATCATCTTCCCTTGAATATTTGTGGATCTTTGGGACTGTTTAGCTGATGAGTTGGATCTTGTTGATGCATTCCCAAGTTTTGTTTGTTTATGGGGAGCCAGAGCCCTTCCTGAGCTTGCTTTCCGTGACTATTAATTCTTGAAATGCCATGACACCTTCAGCTTAAGCTTTTAGAGTTTGTCTCTCTTCTCTTGGCCACGTGTATTTTGTGTGTATTTGTTCTTTTCTCCTTCCAGTCTCTGTTGCCTGATTTTTTCCTCCTTGTTCTTTGACTCCTATGGCCTCTCCCAGTTGCCTTGCCTGTTTTCCCAGGGCATTCCTCCTGCTGCCCACAGTAATGTTTGCACCAGGCTGGGAATTGCAGCTAACCCCAGATGTTACCTGTTTGATGCCAAGATCACGGCAGCCCTTTGTGAATTGGTTCCTGGTCCAGAGACAATTTTTCTGCTTTGGAAACCCCACAGAAACAGCGAACTGGAAGGGACCTCGTGGTCATTGGCTTCTGTCGCATCACCGGAGATTTTTCCTGTGATCTGTGCTAAATACCTTTATTTTTTGAGAAGGAGCAGACTGTGAACGTTTTGAAGCAGCTCCTACCTCTGAGATTTTAACTTGGGGTGGAATATTTGGTGTTACTCCTAACAAGTGAAGCCCAGAAAGGGATTCCTGTGTCTTAACCACCCAACAAGCAAAATATTGGGGTTTTTTGTTTGTTTTCATGTGAAAGAGGCAAGTGCAACTCGTAGGCATGCTTAGATACGCCACTCTGTACTGAAAAGACAAAAAAGTATCTCTGCTGCTGTGTGGCTTGGCAGTGGGGAAGCATTCCCATGGGATTTGGGGGACGCAGCTGGGACCGCCAGTTGTCTCCTGCAGCCCGTGCTGACACAGGCTGTGCTTGCTGGGCTAAAGCTAGCACGGGTAGGAGCTGCAGTTGTGGGGCTGCAATTTAGAAATATCCTCAAAAGCAGAGTTTTCCCCTCGGAGAACACTTGCAAGTGCTGTTTACTGGGGCTTGTCGTGGTTGAGTTTGGCTCCTGCAGCGCAGCTGGCTGCTTGTCACATGCAAATCGTGGTGGTGGATGCTGCCTGAGAAGAGGTGCAAAGCCAATTTGAGGTTTTGGGGTTTGTTTAGGAAGGATAAAGACAGAAGCATGTGCAGCTCCGTGGCTTGCAGCTCATCGATCCCCGGGCTGCCTGGGTGTAGGAAGCCTCGAGCGCTGGCCCACCAGGTAAATTGATGTTATTACAGCACTTGCAGGGCCAGTTTTGAAGTGCAAATTGAAATCCCGTTTCTGTGAAGTCATTGCTGTTTGTTAATTGATGCCTGTTACCGGCAGGAGCAGTTTAGAGGTCTGACTAATCCATCTCGGATGAAAGAGGGCAGGTTTAGGTTAGATTTTAGGAAGGAATTCTTCCCTGTGAGGGTGGGAAGGCCCTGGCACAAGTTGCCCAGAGAAGCTGTGGCTGCCCCATCCCTGGAAGTGTCCAAAGCCAGGTTGGACAGGGCTTGGAGTAACCTGGGATAGTGGAAGGTGTCCCTGCCCATGGCAGGGGGTTGGAATGGGATGAGCTTTAAGGTCCTTTCCAGCCCAAACCATTCTGGGATTTGATGATCTGTCCCTGCTAATTGGTGGTAAATGGATAATGGTTTCTCAGGGCTATATTGACATAACCAATAACACTGCAAAGCGATCTGTCCCTCATGGATAAAATCGAGTGAAATACAGAAAATTGAGACTTATAAATTAATCAAATCAATCCTTTATTCTTTTTTGGGTGGGACAGAACCCAACACCTCCAAACTAGCAGGTAATCTGTAGCCACTGATGGACATAAGGAGTATTTTAAAGCGCATATTCTTAACGAGTCTCAGAGTTTCTGCTCTTACTCTCAGTTTCTTAAATGGTTGGAATCCTGTTGCTTGGAGTCAGGTTTGTGTTTTCTGCTATCCTCTGCCCTCCCCTTTCCCCATGAATTTTGGTGCATTAAGAAAATGTGTCACTTTTCTAATGCAAATGCCTGCCTGAGAGTGGTATCAGAACATGGGATTAACCCACGGACTCCGAGAAACACTTTCAAGTTTCTTCAAATAGAAAATGTTAATAACGTTTCCCAGCGCACAAGTAACATTTTTATTCCCCTATTTTGCCCAGTGCCCAGCTGCTTGGTCTTTTACCTGTCTTGTCTCATAAAATGCTTTCTTTTATGGTTCAGAATACTTCCAGGTATCTTCTCATCTGACTTTAATCTTAGGGACAGTGACAGCCTGAGGTTTGTTTTCCTTCCTGTTGTGTTTTGGTACCAGCGTTGCCTGAAGTGTGGATTCCAACATCTGCCTTTGCACGAGCTGTCTTCCCGATCGGTGCTACCCTTCAGTGTAACAAAGTCATCTCAAATCTGTGCCGGAATTTTGGGCATCGATGGATTCATCTGGAAGTGAGTTCTATTTGTTTAAAGGCCACGGTGCCACGGAGCAGGAAATGCATTGCTCTGAGCATGTGTTGCCTTCCTCAAGGATCGCTTCTTGACAGGTTGGGTGCTTTGTAAATCCAGCCAGAGAGATGATGAATTCAAGTTTGGACACTTGATGTGGAAATTGGCTTCTCCGCTTATAAAAACAATACAACTGAAACCATCCAACATCCTCCATTATGTTGTCCCATCAACACATCTCCATTTCCAACACAAAGCAAAGCTTTCCTTTTCCCCATCCCATATGTACCCCACCTTCTGGGCCTGGATTTGATGGAATTGAGCACGTCACCGAACGTGGGAAAGGCTTCTTTATCTTTTCCACCCGTGATCCGGTGCCTCCGCATCGTATGTAACGCAGGAGCGCATCGGGCTGGGATCCGTACACATCTTTCAGAGTTTCTATTACGGGCACGAGGAAGTCATTATGCCGCAGGTCTGCTCTGTGTAGGCACTTAGTGGGAAGTGATGTGTTCTGGATTGTGTTGGTGTGGAGTGGAGGATATGCCGTGGAGTACTGCTGACACGCAGATGATGCCTGGAAAAGGTTGGCATGGAAGCGTTGGAGCTTGTGACAAGAAGAAGCTGCCAAACAAGTGGGGAGCCTCGGAGTTGAGAGCAGAGCCTAAATATATAGAGCAATGCTGTGAGCCTCTTTCTAAGGGGTCTGTAAAGTCTAAGCAGAGCAGTCCTGAATTCCCTACCAGAGCCTTTCTGTCTGCAGGGAAACTCGTGAGGGTCTGCAGCTAAAATAGGTCGGAAACCTTTGATATGAGTGCAGTAGCGACATCAAAGCTGTGATGTGTGACCAGCAGGTGGGCAGAAGTCAGGACAGTATGATCCTGTCTTCCTCATTTAGAGGTAATTTGCTGGCCATGAGATACAGGAGCCCACTGACTCCCAGAAATGCATTGTACATCTAATAATAGATGTCAGGGAATAGGTTAACATCGTTCTCAGATAATTAATAAAGATAGCACTTCCATAGCAAATAGGAAGGGAAAAAACCAACCCGTGCATTGTTTAGCTGAGATATTTCTTTCCTTAGGCATCTCTCCTGGGAAGACCTTGGTGCTTGTAAATGAATCTGCCGCCTACCTTGTGTACCTTCATTTTAATGTGGGGATTGAGGAGGAGCCAGCTATCGGAAAAGCAGCCAGAGATGGATGTCTTGGAAAGGTGCCACTAATTACTGTGGCGTCTGACAATTAGCTGTTAAGCCTTTTCCTTGCGAAGTTCTCAACGGTGCATCCCGAAACAAAAACAAGGACCCGGAGAAGAGGGAGAGCTGTCCTTGTAGTGATCTTGTGGGGTGGTTGTTAAAAGCAGAAGGTGCAGTTGATTCTGACGTGGTTCCCTTCCAGCAGAGCAGGTCAGATTTGATGGACACAGAAGCATTTTGGTTTTTTGCTGCTGGGCTCTGTCGTAGTCTGCAAACTTCTTCCACTTCTTACCTTTAAACCAGGTTTGAGGCTGCCGTTCTTCACGGGGAAAGCTGTAAATCAGTAACATCTACCAAGTGTCACTGCTGATGTTAATCTGAGAATTTTTAACAAAAATCAAGATGTAATAAAAAGAGATTCAAAGAAATCTTGCAGTTGGTTTCTCGCATTTGCCTCCAGGGTCTTCTGACTCTGTTTTTACTTTGTGGCAATGATGAATAGCACCAGGCCTTTTTCAAGTGTCTCAAGGGTGTAGTTAGTTAGGAGTAACGATTGAGCTGGAGCTGGCAGGGTATCTCAAGGTTTTTGTACGGAAGCCGATCTCCCCCCACCCCACAGGGATCAGTTCTTTCTCTGGAAATGACTTTTACTTTGTTGGGACAATGATGATTTTGATTAGAAAGGCCAAGCTACAGAATTATTTCTCCCTCGTCAAACGAGATGTCGGGGAAGATGTTTTTGCGTGCACTGAGTGTTTCACTGAGCTTGTGTTTCAGGTGACATTGCTCAGGTGGCAATGCCAGGAGCACCTTCAGGGGTAGTTTATACCAGCATGACCCAGGCCTTGCTCTGACTTGTGTCTCTGTATAATTCCACTGCCTTGGAAGGAGTGACCTGGAATCTGCAGACAGATCTGGCGTCTGTTTCCATGTGCATCTCTGATCTCTGCTGCGTGCGCCGACACGCGAGCCTTGGGTTACAGCAGCTCTCCCTGGGACAGAAAGTGGCAGCTGTTTGACAAATGCAATGGAGCGAGTGTTATAAAAAGAACCAAAGCGAATTTCCTCTCCTCAAAACTGATTAAAGCAGGAGCAGTATTGGGAATGCTTCTTGTGAGCTCGGTGTTCCTGTGCAGGGGAGTCTTGCTTGGACACTTTGCTGCCCCTGTGCCTATTCTTAGCCTGTTTACCAAAAGCTGTTATGTGTGCATCGAGAGACCTCCCCGTTCAGGCTGTTTGTGTGTTTGTGTGGGGCCTTTTGAGGAGAGAGGGGATTATATCCAAGCTTTTTTGTCACCTCCTCCTGCTTCTGTGCTTTATAACTGCTCAGGGAATACAGGTTTAACGTTTCCATAGTGTCTGAGTGTATCGCAGTGTGTCTGTGATGCAGGGAAGATGCCTGGTACCTGTTTACACTGGCCTTTGAATTTGAGGTTTGTGACATGGTTGAACTGATTTCACAGCCTACTGCTAGAAGGGGTGGCCTTGGTCCCTCTCCCTCTCTCAGCTCTGCAGTGCCTGTCTTTCATACGATGCCTCAGTGGAGTGATTCAGTTTGAAAATCCAACAGCAAACTGCTGGAGGGATTTTTAGTAGGAGGTGGGGAGTCCCCTTAGTGGTAGGGAGCACAAGGCAAGGGCTGGTGCCCTGGGAGATTTCCTGCTGGAGTGTCCTTAGAGGGGGATCAGAGAATAGTTTAGATTGGAAAAGCACTTGGAGATCATCGAGTCCAACCATCTCCTAGCACTGATAAGGCCACCATTGACCCATGTCCCCAAGTGCCACATCCACACGGCTTTTCAGTCCCTCCAGGGATGGAGACTCCACCACTGCCCTGGGCAGCTGTGCCAGGGCTGGACAGCCCTTTAAGTGAAGAAATTCCTCTTAATACCCAACCTAAACCTTCCTTGACACAATTTGAGGCCGTTCCTCTCCTCCTGTCCCTGTTCCCTGGGAGCAGAGCCCGACCCTCCCTGGCTGCCCCTCCTGTCAGGGAGTTGTGCAGAGCCACAAGGTCCCCCCTGAGCCTCCTTTTCTCCAGGCTGAGCCCCTTTCCCAGCTCCCTCAGCCTCTCCTGCTGCTCCAGCCCCTTCCCCAGCTCCGTTCCCTTCCCTGGACACACTCCAGCCCCTCAAGGTCTCTCTTGTCAGGAGGGGCCCAGAGCTGCCCCAGCACTGGAGGTGCCCCAGCAGAGCCAGCACAGGGGACGGGCACTGCCCTGGCCCTGCTGCCACTCTAGAGCTGGGACAGCCCAGGTGCCGTTGGTCTGGGCACCCCTGGGCTCATGGTCAGCCACCTGTGGGCCACCTCCCCCAGGTCCTTTTCCACCCAGCAGCTTTCCAGCCCCTTTCCCTGGCAGTCATAGGAGAGGCTGAGCTTGGGCAGGTGAGAAGTGGGCAGTGGGACAGCGACGCAGCCACTCTGCTGTGTCAGGGAGCTGCCCCAGCACCTTTTTATCTTCCCTGCAGCCCCAGAGTGTGCTCAGGACCAAGGAGGGTGATTTAATGAAGCGCAGGGACTCGTTCTAAATGAACACGCTGAATGGACAAGAATAGTTGGCTGTTGTATATGACTATGAAGGTCACCAGAATCAGATGCTCATTTTTCAGCTCCTCGTTGCTGCTGGGTGCAGCAGAGCTTTGTGCTGACACAGGCAGTTCCTCTCAATGGGGCTGGAGTGGCACTGAGAGAAGAAAATGCCATGTTTTGAAGGCTCTTGGTAGCGAGGCAACTGGAAAAATGTGTATTGGGTACAAATTTTTCAGACTTCGGGGCTTCTTTTTATTGCATGGCTTTTTACTCCGATGTCTTCTTGCTATGACTTCTTCTTTTCTGTTTTGAGAAGTGAAATTTACAATCTCCCTTACTTCCTGTCCAAGTGGGAAGGAATGTCTCCGTCCTGGCCCAAGCTGAGCTGCAGATGAGACCTGTTTTGGGAACTGTGTTATGCAAAAGCAGAGGAAGAGGAAACAAACAGTTTTCTCTTCTCTTCGAAATGCAATGTTAATGGTTCCTTGGTAATTCAATTATTTAATCGGCTGCTTGATCCCTGGGATTATTATTCTTTCCAGGTAATAACTGGAGCAGTAAAGTTATCTTGTAAATTGAAGAAAAAAAAAAAAAGAATTGGCATTATGTTGTTTGCAGGACTGCGTTTTAATAATTGTTTGCAATGACCTTTTGGAATCTCGGAGAGAAAATTTGTTTGCTTGACTTTCTCCCAGATCAGCTCCTGGCAATCTTGATATAGAGCAAAATTGAGTTGTTTTGGGTTTTTTAATTACATTCTGACAGCAAAGCCTGTTTTTCTACGTGCGTTACAGTTGTGGCTTTTTTAAAGGTTAAGCTCTATTTGAGGGGACTTCCACAGATGAAGTTTTTGAAACTTTTTGGTGTGGTTGTTCACTTGGGTTTTTTTTAAGCCAGAACTGCTTATCCTGGGTATTATTACAAAATAAATCTTTATTTATTTATTTCTTAATTTAAGGAGAAAATTCTCACTGTATTTTTGAATGTCTAGAGGCGTGGTGATGAAAGGTCTGTGGGTTTTTTGTCAGTTTTATTTCTGGGTTTGGTTTGGTTTTGTGTTGTTTTGTTTGCTTTTTTGGTTTTCAGCTTTAGAGGTTGTAATGTGATTAGATCATAGAATCTTGCCAGGTTTAGGGAAAGAAAAAAAAAAGATTTTTTTTTTTTACAAAGTTTTAGCAGAGCTCTTGTGAAATCTGGTTCCTCGATGTCACTGGGTTGTGGTCAGAGCCCACTGTGGGTTTGGTTTGCTGGAAAATGTCCAATATCTGAGGGCCTTGCTCCACACCAGCTCTGTCTGTGTGAAACCTGCTCTTCTCAGGGATGAAACCAACGGTTCTTCCTTTTTCCCTTTCGAAAATTCTGGCATTTTTCCACTTTAAAATCTGACAACTCTTGAGCGCGAAGGGTCAGAAAAACACATTGTGTGAAATCTCTCAGCATTCAAGTAAGAGTTTTCACATGAGAGCCCATTGCTCCGTGTGTTTTCTGAAGCTGCACTTGGAGAGGCTGTGAGAGCCTGGTCCTTCAAACGCACCAAAGAAAACTCTGTGAGAGCCATGCCAAGGAGCAGGTGCTGCGAAATTCGGGTTCTGCCAAGTTTGGAGAAAATTGCACTGACGGAGATCTGCGTCTCTCAAGGGAAAATAAGTCTCCAAAATGAGTGTCCAAGCTGGAACAAGATGACAGATGCCAAAAATACGTCCGGTAGCTCAGTTTGCAGCTGAGGCAGTTCCCCTTCCTCTCAGGCTGATCCCTCACGGCAGCGTGGTGTCCCGAAGGACTGAAACCTGGAGTTGTTTGCGTAGGGGACAGAAATGACTGGAAGAATCAAAGGGGACCCAGCCGCAGTGACCCGGAGCTGAGTAAGCAGCAGCCTGTGTGATTTCAGCCTCCTCATCGGGCTGGTTTTGCACATCCCAACTTGAAAAAAGAGGCTTTTCATCCTTGGATCGGAACAGACAAACCTGAGGGGCTCCATATTTCCTGCTAAACTCCAGATAAGATCTTTTGCTGTTTAAACTTGCAAAGCAGTTTAGGTGTGTGCTTCCCTGCTCGCAGGGTTCCTGCAAAAAGCTTGATCCACCCCTTCATTTAGTGGAGTCTGTTTGGAATGAACAATGTTCCTCAAGCTGTGAATACAAGAATGGTTTAGCTTTAAAAAAAAAAATTAAAAAAAAAACCTCCCCTGCAAACAGATGATGTAATGCCCAAGCTCCATGTTTAAACAGTAGCTAATTTGCCAGGGGATAAACCAGGGTGAAATCTGTCAGGCTTTCTAATTTCCCACATTCACCAGGGCTTTGTTCTTTTTGCTTTCAAATGCAGGGTACGCTTGTGTGTCCACGCTGTGTGGTTTCCTTCAGCTCCTGCAGCCAAAGAGTTTGTCCAGGGGCAAGAGAAAACGTTGCTGTAAACCTTTTGTTGCTATAAACCTTGATATGCATCTTTTTAAGTTTTACTTTGTGACTGAATTAAAATCCTGAGCCATCCCTTTGATGAGCTGCAGCACAGGGTTTATTCTGAATTTGGATGTTGTGTCTTTGCAGGCACGTTCCTTTGGCCAAGCAAGATTCACTCCCTGCAAGGTCCCTGGGGCACTGCTGGGTGGGAGACTCCTTGTTCTGCGGCTGGTTTGGGCTGCCTGTGGATTGTTTACTTGGTGTTTGGACTCTCCTCTCCCAGCCAGTTTTGTACAAAACAAGGAACACTTAGTTTTCACACATTAAAAAAAAAAAAAAAAAAAAAAAAGATATTACATGAGCAGCTTTCTCTGCTGGTGGCAGCTCTGATCCGGGTAGTGCTTCGTGTTTGCTGACAGGAGGGGTCTTGGGCTGGTTGTGGAAGAGGGAGGTTTGGATCAACACTCCCCTTCTCCTCCCTGGGATGGTCTGTTTATTGGAATTTTTCACTGACCTATTCCTTTAATCCTCAGTTTTGGCACCATTTGCCAGGGCTCGTGTGAGCACAGGGCTTTGCCAGCCAGCAGGGTGAACCAGGGCACACAACAGGGCTAGAGAGATCCAGGAGCTGCAGTGTCTGCCTGTGCTGATGGATGAGGGAAGATGTGACACGAGAAATTGGAGTGACAGTTAAAGGAATTGCTTCCATCTTCTCTGGCTTTTTCCATTGAAAAGCAAAAAATGCCCATCTTCGAACTTGGAGCAGCTTCATCTTAAAAGCTGCCACAATCTGGGGCAGACCTGTTTCTTGGGGATGTCATTAACCAGCTTGGCATGTGGGGTGGCTTCAGCAGTTTTTCTTCCTCTGAGCAGTGCTGGCAGAAAGCTCCGAGGGCGACTTGTGCTGACGCTGCGCCGGGGCTGGAGCTGTTGCTCTGGAAAACAGCACTCGGGGAGAGATCACATCTGTGAGAGCCGGCGCTGACTCACAGCATCGAGATCTGCTGGGCTCTGCTGGTTTCAAACAGCTGGAATTCAGAATCTTACAAAAATTGTGTGAGGGGTGGGAAGCTGAGGGGCTGTCCTGAAGCTGATGGTTTATTTTTCTCATGGTTGAAAAGGAAGAGTAGTGGGCCACTTGCAGTTTATGGTGGAGTTGTGCTTGATCTGTTCTGTTTATTATGATTTTATTCCCCACACTCTGCTTGCTGGTTTGACTCCTTCCTCTTTGGCATTGTTTTCACATAAATCCTTTTCCTCAGAATTTCCCTGGTCCCTGCCAGCTGTGCAGCAGCTGGGAAGATAGCGGAAAACACGAGCTGCTCTGAAGGACTGCTCAGAGGGGCACAGCTCGGCCATGGAGCCTGGATTTAGCTGGAGCTCCTTGGATGGGCTGCACCACCCCATCTCTAGCAGCGGTGGGGATGTGTTGAGGAGCTGTGGGCTGCAGACAAGGAGCCTTTTGTTTGCTTGCCTTAGCAACCCTGCCTCTCTGAAAGCTGAGATGTTCTCACTCCCGCTGTGCTGTTCCCGGGAACGCTGGTTGTTTCTCAGGAAGCAGGTCTGCTTTGGAGGGCTGATCTCAGAAAACTGGGCCTTCCATCCCTAACCCCCTTTTTTTTGGATGACAGGAGGTCTCCAGCCAAAAGAAGTCTGGTTATCTGGTGTTTTTCCCCCCAAGCAGCGTGTCGTGCTGCCTCTCATCCTCTGCTATATCCATTCTGGTGGCCACGATGTGCTGAATTTAAATAAATTGTAGTCTTTGCTAAATATCTGTCAAATATTGACTTAGCCTGTAGGGCGAGCTGACTAAGCTGAAATTAATGGTGTAATTCCAGCTTGTTTGGCATGGGTGTGGAGGCAGTTTCACTGCAGATAGTAGAGGAAATTAAGATCTTACCTTGAGTGCAGCTCAAGGGGAGGAAAGAGAAGCCCTGGGCTTATATGGCAGCCAGGAAAGACTTGGTGGAAACATAAAAGGGGGAGTGTTTGTAGAGATATTGAGGGTGATAAAAACTCTTCCCAATGAGTGAGGTCATAAGAGAAAAATTGAGGAGTTGTTGTTAACTGAGTTCTATTACAGGTGTCATGAAATGATCTTCTACATTCTGGTCCCTTGCCATGCCCTTGGGATAATTTTTCTAAATCTATTGAAAATGAGATCCAAAAAAAAAAAAAAGGAGAGACAATCTGGCTGGTTGAGGTTTTGGCACAGATCAACAGCCTCAGTGCTGGTATCTGCTGGCTTTGTGCGTTCACCTCTGCAGGTGAGCAACTCCACGCGTTCCTGAGGTGCTGCTGCAAAATGACAAAGCCCTGACACCTCCAAGCAGGCAAAGAGATGGTGATGCAAGGAGGTGTCTGAAGGGATCCAAGTGATCCAAATGAGCTGATGGCAGAACTGGAGCTAAACCACGCAGCTTCCCTCGTGTTTCAGAGCCTGTCCTTCAAACTCCTGGGAAGCTTGTGGGTTTTTGAGGTTATTTTTGAGAGGTTTGTTGCTGGCGTAAATGAATCTACAAAACAATGAAGATGCAGCTTCAGGGCCAGTCCTGCTTGAGTGACTGCAGGGATCTCAGGGCTGCTACAGTGAATCTGGTGGAAGTTCATGTAAATGCTCATGAGGTTTTTTTTTTAAAGAACACTTTTTTTTTTTTTTTTAACCACCTTATTTCTCTTCACCTTGTAACTCTTTGCTTCAGGTAGTAAGACCTCCATTGTGGCTTTCAGTTTTGTGGGAGCTTTATGCTTCCAATCGATTGGTTCCTGGCTGATCTTCAATAGCCCAGAGAGCAAATGCAATGCAGCAAATTCATTATATGCTAAAATATTTACGGTGTTACTGTAAAGGTCACTGATGGCAGTGGAGGCTCAGTAAGGTACAGTCCTGAATCTTTCCAAAGATGGGGATCTGTCACCACTCTCTTTTGAGAGCAGTATCTTATAAAGTACCTGGAATAACTTATCCTCAGCCCATGCTTTTGGAGGTCCATGTTTGGATCTTGTGTGGGTTAATAAATGGCTGTTGTGCTGCATCTGAAAGTGAACAGCTGCATTTAGTTTTGTCGTGTGTACTCTCCCAGGCAGACAAGAGCAAGAAAGGAGTCTTAATTTAACCTTGTCCCTTTTTGCTTGATTTAAGTAACTTGCAGAGTTGTATAATAAAATCTCCACAATCTTATTTCTCTTCTGGTTGTAGTAATCTGGAATTGGCAGTAATGCCCAAGGGCATTTTTGCTCCTACCTGTGTAGGAGTGAATTACTTGTTGCATAACATCATCTGGAGAGGTAGCAATGAAGAGGCTTCCCAGCAATGAGGTGGGCTGTGACTTCCCTTTCCCTGAAGCACAAAAGGAAATATCATTTAGCAAATGGGTTCGGGGCTGCGAGGAGCCTCTCAAGCCCTTTGCACAGGTGCAGGAGTGGTGGTGCGTGACTCCCCCACTGCAGGGCCCTGGATGATGTGGGATCCATTACTGACCTATTTGCTGGTAGTTCTAGCATCTGGCTGGGATTAGTTCAGCCAGCTGATACCCAATTCCATGCTATAATGGCATGTCTTTAAGCACGGGTTAGATGATTGGATACCGAGGAGCATTTTGGAGTCTGGCCCTGCAAATACAGCTTGTTAATTGAAGCTGTGCTCGCTGGCAAGGCTGCCTTTTAAAGTTCTGCTGTCTGTCCTCCCCACGATATTCCAGCCTCTCTGGCTTCTCCCTGACTGCAGCCTGCCTGATCCTCGCTCTGTCTGCAGCTCCTCTGCCAAGCAGTGGCTGCTGGCCTGCACATTTGTCACCTGTGGCCACTCCTCTGGCTGTCAGGGGCTCTTTCCTCATCACAGCGAGAGTTTTCCTAATTGGAAGTGAGCACTGAAGGGGCTGCGTTCATTGTTCGGTGTCACGAGCGAGCTCTTTGCCTGAGTGTGTGTTTCAGGCAGCTGCGTGAGGTTCAGCAGCGTTTGTCATGATCAGACAGAGCTCTAGATAATCTAGCAAATCTCTTGATTGTGAGGGTGGAAAATAATGTGCTTTGATTTACAGATGATGCTGCACAAAAAGTGCTTCTGTGAATTCTCTGAATGGCAATATCTGGGTACCTTTGGCATCCCCAATTTCTGAGTGCATCCATTTTCTGAACATATCTTCAGTTCCTGCACGCTTGTCTGGACACAGACATGGACAGCTGTTTTACACACAGGCAGATGAGTAATTATTTTTCAGTAGCATTTTAAGCCGAGTTCAGGGATTACACTGGGTCAAGAGGCCTTGAAGTTTACAGTAAAAAAGACAAAGGATGATAGAGGCTGTTGCCTTATGGCCGATTATAGCCCGGCTGAAAACAGCAAGGGGGTGAAGCGTATTTTTCATTAATCCTCAAAACACCTTTTCCTTTCCTCCAGGAAGTTGTAGACAAACTTGAGAGCATTGTCTGTACCATTCTGTGTCTGTGCCATTCTGAGCAGGAAGGGGAAGGAGATGCAGCAGGCACAGAGGTCTCACCTCTGGCGATGGAGGTGTGCAGCTGTGGTGGAGCTGCACCAGCAGCAGGAGCTTTGCAGCTGTTTCTGAAGGGGGCTGAAGTATTTTCTCCTTTTGGGCACGTGAGCTCTCTTGGTTATGGACTGACTGACAGATATGCAGAAGATTAGGAAGTGTTTTCATAACCCCTGGAGGCTGTGGTAAGCTGGAGGAAAGAGCTCCTGTGGTCTCTCTCTCCTGGCTACGTGGCAGAGCACTTTGGGAAGTGCTCAGATTGAATCTGAGCTCGGTTCTTGTTTGTGAGCTTCAGTTGTAATCTCGGTTTGCTGTGCAGCCACACTGTGCTTTCAGTGGGACAGGGAAGAGGAGAGATGGTGGGAGGACAGAAATACACTTGTTTTGGTTGGAAGAACTCCTGAATTTATGGTGTTAGCTGCTTTTCTGTTGAAGGTGAGGACAGCGTTCGTGTGGGAGACATTTAGGTTGGGACTTTTTTCTACAGATCTGGTTGTTTACCAAGTTGTTTCATTTTTTTCCCCCCTCCTCTCTCGAGGTCTGCTTTATAACCAGCAGAGAAAACCACCCCCTTTTGTAGCACAGTTCATCTTGTCCTAAGTAGACATCTTGAACCAATCTGATTTTCTGTGCTCCAGCAGTGCCTGCTGCTCGTGCCGGCTGCAGAGAGAGCCAGTCCGGCTGGTTCAGGTGTGCTGGGAATCACCTGTGGCCAACATTACTGAGTGAAATTGGGCCTTTGCAAGACCAAACCGTGGCTGCTCGGTGGGTTTGGAGGCTGTACAAGCTCCTCATAGTTGCAACTTCCTCCTGCTTGGAAGGAAGAAGAGCCAATGTGGCCGCTGGATCTGATTATATCCCGTGGTAGGGGGTCTGAGGTTTGAAGAGTGTTTCTGGCCATTTTAGTGAGAGGCATTTTGGAGTGGTTCAGATATCAATGAAGAAAGCTGAAAGGCTTTGTTTCACTCTCCTGACCCTGGGAATATTGGCCAGTTTTTCAGCTGGGATCCATCCACAAGGGGAAAGGTCCAGCTGGACGGGATGATGTCCTGGTAGCAAAGGAGGGAATGAGACCGTGCACGGCATCTTTTCCCAATGATTTTTGTTATCTCTGATCAGACGTGCATTGGTGGAGGAAATCACACTGAAAACGACCACAGAGCTTTCTGTTTTAACTCCCTAACTTGAGGCTGGATCATACAAAGCAAACCCTCCGAGCCCCGTGAAGGGGGTTTTGTGGAGGAATAAAGCTCATTGTCAGCTGCCGTGTTCAGACCCTTGGGAAATTGTGACCATTGTCTGGGCTATTATTGCTTAATAAAAGCTTTGCATTTCCTCATTCAGGGCCTTGAAAATCTGGTTCTGTGCTTTTAAAAATAACTCAGCGTGAGCCACAATTGGGAGCATTCACAGAGGAAATTCTTCAGCCATTTAAAACAAAGTGAAGGGAGGGAAAAAAAAGCTCTCCTTAAAGTGCTTTTACTTATCCGTGAAGAGCGAGCGTGTCCCAGCCGTGCTTCCGCTATCTGGAGGGAGCACAGTGGCTCTGCTCCTGCTCCTGTTTGCTTCCAGCCTTCCAGGATTTTGGGTTATCCAGTGCTATCCCAGCTGGGGAACCTGGGCTGGACACGCCGGATGCATCCTCTTGGGATACTGTACTTCTTGTGGATGAGCACCCCTGGACAGGTGGGACCAGCAGTCACTGGTGGGATTGATGCTCTTTGTGCTTGATGCAAAAAAAGGCAAGAAAATGGTTTTCTTTCTGTTTGTACCGGAGGCCACACCAGAAAGGGTCACTTCAGGCGAAATGAAACGTGGTCACGTGCTGAAGGATGTGCAGGATTTAGGGCACCCACTCGGCAGGCTCTGTGGGGAAGGGGGCAGAGGAGGGGGTGCTGTGGGCTCTGAGGTGTTCTTCACCCCAAAGTTGGCTTAATTGTAGTTTTAACTCTTCCCGATTTCTGCTGTGAAGTTATAGCCCAGCACAGAAGCCCTGAACTGTTTTGCAGATCTGCTTTGGAGGCTTGTTTCTCTCCCTATGTGTGTTCTTGGGTCTGTTTTCCTTCTGGTGTGGAAATAATTATATTGCTTGTTTCTTATGTTCTGGCTCCGAGTAAGAGGAGGAATGTACTCAGGTTTTTTTATGTTGTGGTGGTGTTTTTGTTTTTTTTTTCCCTGTACAGTTTCTGCTGTTAAAATATTCCGGACAGCAGTTGCTGCCCACGTAGAGCACAGAAATGTGTGTTTAGTGGTTGCAAGACGTGCTCGCTCTGGGCGTGCCTCGTTGTTTTGTTCGGTGCCAGTCTCTGCCTATATGATTGGCCATCATTTATCATTGCCATCAGGCTGGGGAGATATCATTTACATTAGTAATTAATGCTTTGTGCGGGCCAGAATTGGATCCACTGGCTCTTGATTTGGAAATAAGTTTTCTCTTGGAGCTGTGTGTTTTGTCAGGATTGAGACCACGGTGTGTGGAGGGGATGACGCTGGGCTACGACAGTGTTCCCAAAGACGCTTAGTAGTGAAGAAGCTGATGGCTGGGATATTTTCTGGGTTTTATTTGTGATAGGAAATGAATTTAAAGCAGGAAATGCCTCTTCCGTGCCTCAGTTTCCCCACCAAAAAAAATGAATGCTGCACGATTTGCCTGAGTGTGTTCATTAGCAGGAATTACTCTCCTCCCTCCTACTGTCTCCTGGAGCAGCTGTGATGTGCTCAGGGATATGCGGTGATACAAAGACTGGGGACAAGACACAGCCCTGCAGTAGCTGAATTCTGTCACACCATTGTGTGGTTTGGAGTTGCTTGAAATTTTATAGGTCATGTGCACCATTAAAATGATTTCCATGCCTGTGTTTGGAGAATCTGCTGTGCCCACTTTCGTTTATACCCATGTGACTGATCCAGGGCCATATGTTAAGAATATAACTGCTTTTAATTTATTTTTTTTTTTAAAGCCATTGGTGTCTAAGTATATCTAATAAAAATGCAGACTGGAGCTCTTTAATGAGGCGTAAGTCATTCCTGGCTCTCTTTTTTTATGAGACAAAACCACCTCACACAGTGGCTTCTTTTTGTATGGACTTCTGCTTTGCATTTCTACACATTCATCATAGCATGAAGCCTCTGACAAAAGGAAATAAGAAAAGACTGTTTAAGAGACCGTTTTGCTGTGCATAAACCTGAACCTCTGGAAAGTGAAAACTCTGGGCTGCAGCAAGTGAAGTCATGGGCTGTGTGTGATGACAGAAAGGAAAAATAAAAATTATAGTGCTGAATAAGTTTAGCGTAGTTGTGAATTGTACAGCGAAGAACAGGAGCTGTTAGGAAGGGAAATATTTTCAGTTTTGTTCCCTGCCTTTGCAAAATTCAAGCGATGGTTGGAAGTTTCGTGCCACCCAAAGGAAAAATCTTCATTTTGCTGGCACCCAACTCGTTGGCTAAGCCAGTGGTCAAGGCCGTGAGCAGCAGCACTGGGGTGGAGGCTGGGGATGTGCGGCCGTGTCTGATTTTGGAGGTTTTGGGAGGAAATGGCTTTGCTGCGGGAACAGCTCGGCTTCGCAGGCGCGTTGCTGCTCACGCTGTGCAGCAGAGGTCCCGTGGCTGTGGTTTGACAGCTGAAGTCAGAGTAGGGCTGTGAAATCAGACTCTGCTCACACGTGGCTGTGGCCGGGTGTGAAATCCTCAGTGGTTCCGGCAGCGACAGCACTGGGCCTTGCACAGCGGGTCCAGAGTGGGGGAAAAAAGGAGATGTGCTTGTTTTGGAAGGGCCTTTTCTCGCTGCTCACGGGTCGATCCTGCATGGTCGGTGCGGTGATGAGCCCCAAGTTGGGGTCCCAGTCTCCTTTTGCTAGAGAGGACCCAAGACTCGCCTCACCAGGTTTGTGGAGGAAGAGAAGGAGAAGGGAGCCTTAGCAACTCCAAGTTGTGATTCAGGACTTAAAGCCAGAGGTTTTGTGTGTAGAACAATAGATCTGTGAGACAGAAGAGATGAAGAAGAAGTTGATGAGTTTTCTGAAATGCAGGCCCACGTGAAAAGTTTGAGAGAAAGTAGTCAGGACTCTGGTTTTTAATTTGATGACCTCTTTCCACAGGCAGTCAAACTTTCAGATTTAGCAAGGCCTTGCATAACAGGAGGTGCTTTGTTTACAGGCTGCACATTCATTCGTAGACACAGGAGCACAATGATAAATTATTTAATTATAGATACCCAAAGAAGCGAACCAGGCGCCTGCTGGGCTGTGTTGTCCCTCTGGTTTCCCACTTTGCATGGTTTCTTGCTGGCTAATTCCCAAAATCCAGCCGTTTGCAGGAGTGGTCTCTCAGTTATTAATGTTAATTAGCGAGGTTCTGCTCTATGAGTATTCCTGTAGTGCACACCAAGTGCTCGGCTCCTCACCCGTGTAACGAGCGTGTACACAGCCCCATTGTTAATTAGCAGCATCCCTCCGAGGACTTGTGCTCCTCTTGGGAATGGAAGTTTGGTGTGGAGCTGCCTGTGGTAGTTGGAGCAAGTCCCCACCGAGACTCACGTGCAGACTCTGCCGTAGCTGGGTTGTCAGCTTTTTGCCCTTTGTTTTAATCTTAGCTTCTCCTCTGTGCATTCTCCTTGCTAAGCAGCACGGTTGCTAATATTAGTTCTTTTCAGGTTTGCCATTAGAACCTTGTTTTAATCAGTGCTGACAAAGTCCTGGCTGGATCTGTGCTCCAGGTAGGGGTCGGATTTAAGTGTTCTTCAAAAACCTTTTTATGCCACAGGAACATGGTGTTCCTTGTGCTGACAACAGTTTTGTCTCTCTGCCTCTTAATAACCATCCCGTAGTAACACCTTCTTCCTTGATTTGCAAAACAACTCCATTCCAAGAAGAAATTTCCTCCAGAAAATGTGGAAGTGCAGTTTGTTCTTGGCAAATCCAACTGGGGCTTTATTATCGCTCTTGATTTAATATCCTTGCTGATGGAATGCTCCCCTTGTGGGGGAAACATCTCCGAGAGGTGATTCTCTCTACAGAAGAACATTTCCCTCCTTTTTTTTAACACTGAAGGCAGTAGAAAGGGAGAAGCTGGTAAATAATATGACCGTAAGCGAAAACCAAATTATACTTTAATTTTTATATATGTTCAGCGTAGAAAAGCAATGCGAGATCAGGAGGTCTTTCCAGAAGAGGAGCGTTGTTCTTAAATATCTCTGCTTTGTCCCTAGTTTTATGTGTTCAGTATCATCCAGAAAACTCTTGGTTTTGCCGTTTGATTGTAATTTGCATTTAGATTGGCTGCCTGAAGGGAGTCTCTTGCAAGGGGAGATGGGGCTATGTGGCTCCAGTCTCTTGCAGATCTGGCTGAAAGTAATGGCATTTACATAAAAACCATTAGCTCTGTTATTGATAAACATGAAAGGCATCCATTTCATTTAATTTTTTGATGAGGAGCTTTTAATATAAGCATACAATAGCACTGAGGTAGTAACATTCCCGCCTGCCATCCCTCTGTACTGACCTCTTGTTTTAAGGGCAAGCTTTGATTGGGAATTTGTTGGTGGAGAGATGGGAAGTTATTTCTATTCCAATTTACTGGAGTAGCCAGTTGCCTTGCTACATTGTGGGGAATTATTTAATGCTCATTTTAAGAGGTGTCTCTATTAATTGAACGGGGATTTAATGTCTCCCTGAAGCACAATTGGTCCGTGTGTGATGTATACTAACATGTACGGCTGGCAATTCTATGGATGATCTTTTCCTTAATCAAAATGGGTTTAAGCAGAACTTCAGTGGCGCCTCATTAAGGGGATAAAGTGTGTTGAAACAACAAATGTATTAAAGGGAACTTCTTTGGTGCACTCCAGATCAGAGCCCGTGTAACCCTTCAGCACCGTGTCTGCATAAACATTTGTTCCCCTGCGTGTGTAAATGGCACTTTGGGGATCAGGACGTGTCACAAAGAGCTGTGATTCACTGTCTCTGGAGTAACTGGCTTTGGGAAGCTGTTGCTGCTGCTCTCACGTATAAATACCTTGCTTTTCTCCTGGGCTGGATCAGGTCTGACCTCGAGAGCCTCCAGAGGCAGCTGGTGCTGTAGCTGTTTTCAAGCATCACAGCATTTTGCTTGAGAGACCTTGCTGAGAGTTTTGCAGGTGCTTTGAGTTCTTGACCTCAGAGCTGGGGAGGTGAGCGTGTCTGTTTTGCATTGATTACCTGGCCTACTTCTTAATTTTTAAAATTTTTTTGGGTCACTTTATCTATGTTTACAGCTCTTTTCCCTCTCTAACAGGCTCCAGACAGATGAGTAGAGAGCTGGCTGCAGAAGAGGGACAGATTGCAGTTTGCCAGCTGATCCCCGTGTACAGTGAGTACCTTCATATTTCAGGAATAAAACTTTCTGTAGTGCCTGATGTCGGCCTCAAATTGCCTCCACTGGGGCGCAGCATTAAATGTGCATGCTTGGACAGTGTTTTCCTAAAAGGACAAGCTTCCTTGGCTTAACTCTTGTTTTGGGAGAAGTGTGCTGCAGCTCCTTTTGTCTGAAGTGATAAATTGTGTCCTCACCCCACTGCCAGTAGTGGCAGAGCAGAGAACTGCTGCAGTTACATCTGGAACCTGCTCAGGGCTGTGGGGAATCAGCACTAAAGGTGTCACCCGAGGCTTGCTGTGCTGCAGAGCAGAGGAGGCTGCAGGGTCAGGAGTGGAAATGCTCCCCAATGCTGTTCCAGCCTTGTTGGAGGTGTTGGAACTGAGTGAGGAGGGTGGGTGAGGGACCTGCCATGGCACATGCCGGGGTTGCTCATCAAGGAGTGCTGTGAAATCAGCCAAATGAGGCTTGGCTTGACTGGTGGGCGGAAAAGAGCAGGAAAAAAGCACTGGAAAGCATTTTCCAGTTCATGGTAAGGATGGCAGGTTTGCCCTGAAAGTGGAGGAGAAAATCCTTATTTCATGGGGAATTTTTACACATTAAAATATCTTGCATGCGTGTTAATGGGCTGTAATAACGAGCGTGTGCTTTATGAGGTGTCTGCAAACATCTCAGAACTCGCTACTGTGAGGGAGTAAATACTCGAGCTAGTAAATACTGATTAATTGGAATGTCTTGGCCCGTGTGGTGCAGCCAGACTGAAACAGGGAATTGCCTGATACAGGTGTCTGAAAGCCCAGAGGGGATGCTCTAGTACTGGGTGTGAGATGCAGGTGAATGTGGGAGCTGCAGCAATTGAGTTTATTTTGACAGCCCTAGCAGGTGATTCCCTAAGGATAACGTGGGATGATGAATCTTGAAATTGAAAGTGTTCCTTAACAAAAGTCAAGGGTGAAATAATACATTTGGAGACTGGGTTGTGTCATCAGGTTGGTGTGAATATATCCAGGGAGCAGGGCAGAGAATTCCCGTGCTTCTGGGAAAGAAGGCAAGAGAGGCAAACTTATTTGTGGCTTCCTCATTTCTCCTATACCCAGCCAGTACATGCAGGATGTCCTGGGCTCAGGTGTCTGTTCCTGTGTATTACAGCATTTCTTGGTGTACTTCTGGATCCAGGAAATCTTTCTACCCCGCTTTTGTGCCCTGCCAAACGCAGCAGGGACTCCCCCTCAGCTGGAACACGGCTCCTGTGAAAAATTCAGCAGTGAATAACAAAAGTGGGAGTAGCAGCGAGGTCACGTGAAGGACAAACGATGCCGTTATTGACCAACGGTGCCATCGTGCCAAGGTCCTCATCGACAGCTCTAATCCCAGCGTGTGCTCTGAGCCAGATCTGCTGACTTCAGGAGCTGGAATCAGTCAATACCATTGAATTCTCCTTCTCTTTGCATATCTTAAGGAGAATGTAGGAAGTCTCAGGCTGACAGCTGTGCAGTCTGCACAAGGCCACGGGCTGCACGGGCTTCCCCCAGGACATCATTTGGCCTGTGCAACATTTGTTACGCTGCTCTGGTGTGCAGCAGGTTCAGCATTGACCTTCAGAAGCTCTTCTGGCTTAGTGGGCCTGGTGGCTGGAGGAATGACTGCAGGAGACAAGGATTTCAGGTGTGGAGTCCTTTTTAGGGTGGAAGACTGTGATTAAAGCAAGAAGTGTGAGTTTAGGTCAGTAGGAGATAGCTGAGGGAAGGGCTGTTCTTGGCAGGGAGCTGCAATAGAGAAGATGCTGGAAACAGTCTGTGATTGCCATGGAGCAGAATGGGAAAATAACCTGTTTCAAGGGACTCCTTAACAAGTCATTCTTATGCAAGACTCTCTCCACGACACTAAATATCTAAATAACTGGGTTGGGCCTGGAATCTAAAAATATTTTCGGGAGACTCATCTTCAAACACCTCCTGAGGCTTCCTGGCTTGGCAGCAAAGCCAAGTTCTGCAGGAGTTTTGTAGCAGGTCCCTTGCTGTGAGGATGTGGCACCATCCATGTGAACACGAGCGTGGGTCTGATGCTTCCTGTGCTCCACACAGGCTGGTGTGCTCTTTGCTCACAGCTGCAGGGAAGAAAGGCTGGGGGAGAGCACTTTGCTATGGCAGGGAGGATTTGTGCTGCCTGTACCTGCTGCAGTCCTCGCCAGCAGCTCTGGGAAGTGAGGGGGTGGAATTCCTGCTTCTTGCTGCTCTTCTCTTCAGGAGATGCTGTAGACTTTGGTCTGCTTCTTAAAAACTCAGAATGTGGCAAACAAACACCTGAGCTGTGGGAGACCAGGTCTGTCCTGACTCCAGCCATGGCCAGTAGGAATGTCCTTCATCTCCCATCAGCTTATTTAACTCCTGGTTGAACCTCTGTGAGCTTTCAGCCTCCGTCCTGGCATTTCAAAGTTGAACTCTCTGTGATGAACCACTTCCTTTTGGTAACTGCACCTACTGCCAGCTCGTTTACTGTAATAAGCTCCTGTTTGGGGAGTTGTCATTGGCATGTTTGCCAGTTCCACACTGGTAAAATTCTGTGAATCCCTACGGTGTCCCCTGTCAGAGGCCTCTTTTCCAGACTAAAATGTCCTCATTGAGTCAATGGTCCTTACAGAGATGCTTCATGTTTTTGACCATCTTCACTGTATTCACTATATTCCAATTTTTGGTCGTTTTTTCTCTTCTTGAATGTTCTTACTAGAAGATTGAAAGAACCTTTGGGTTTCTGAGGTCCTTTTGCTGCAGTTCTCTGTATGTTTAGCCATAGAAAAGAAACCAGGAATTTTGATGCTCCATGTAATAATAAGCCACAACCTTTTATTTTTTTTTTTAAAAAAGCAGAGGTTTATGTGTCTAATCTAAAAACTCCATCAGAAAAGCTATGAATAAACCTGATAGCATTCCAGTGCACTGAGTCACTAGAACAATACATTGTTAACAAGGAGCCCTGGCAGAGTTGTGTGGCTTTGTGCTAAAGCTGTCAGCCGGGATATGGGATGTATCTTCATATCCTGCAGCAATTTTGTGAAACTAAATGGCTGCTGGTGTCTGCTGCATCTTCTAAATGAGGACAAGAAACACTCTGGATGTTAAACCTTCTCCCCCTCTCTGTTGGTTAAGAAATTATATCAAAATAAAGAATTGGTCTTATTTGGATAAATATAAATCAATGTCATCAAACAGGTTCTGGTTCTGCAAGGGCAAGGCCTGGCTCTCCATCCCTTTTGCTTTGCATAAATGATATTTCTTTTATTAGTGGCTTCCAAAAAGCAGAACTGGAATGTGATGTGATTAAAGTGTTAACACCGGGGCTGCAGTGAAGGGCTGCAGACTGCCATGCCTGGGGCTGTGACAAGTCTGTGGTTTTGTCTATCTGCCCTGACTCAGATCTGTGGCTTTTGTGCTGCCCTAAGGTGAGTCAGGGCTCCCACAGGGGTGATTAAAGCCCTGCCCTGTGGGCAGCCCGGCAAACTTGGGCTTCTGTTCAGCTAAGGAACGCTTGGATGTTTTCCTCAGCGCTGAATCACAGCTCCATGGCCCATCCAGAGCAGTTTTTCCCGGTGTTGAGGTTTATCTTCCACGCCTCCACTGCTATTTCCACCACTGTGCTTTTCTTCTTTCCTCTCTGCTGCCTTCCCCAGTGCTTCCTTCCTGCCTTTAAAAAGAGCTCCCAAGGTCTGTCCGTGCTCCACTGGTGGCTTCTGTTCTGCACAGAGAAGCCAAAGGACCGAGTCCTTGTAGCAGTTCTCTCCCAAAGCAGCCCGTTTGTGCAGCACACTCAGTTCATGGCACAGATTTGTCAATAAAACACCAGCTCCCCAAAGCCTCCCCTGGCCTTGCCAAGACGTGTCACCTGTGCCTCAACCAGTCCTGAACCCAGCTGGGACAGGGGACAACTATGGCACGAGGAGGAGAGAGGGAGAGAAATCCATCCAGAAACTCTAGGTTGATTTTGAGTCTATCACTCCCAGCCCCTGCTCGTTGGTGAAGGATGGAGGTTTTTTAGTATTTCCTTGCCTTCATACATAGATATAAAAATACATAAATTTATATTTATGGTTCTTTCTCATTCTTCTTTTTACTCTTGCATATGTGAAGTTGCACACAGCCAGCCTGCCAGCCCACAGCCAGCCTACTATAACAATTTCAGCTGTACTTTAGTAAGATAGGAAATTGAGAGTAATTTTTAATCTGCTTGGGAGAAAAACAGCGTAATTGGCTGTTTCTCCTGGTGGTTCCAGCGTTATTTTTGGCCTTAGAGGATGGATCATTGATCTCCCTGAATGAGGGGGTCAGCTCCTCCTGGACAGCACTGGAACACTGCATCTATTTATTTATATTTTACCTTTTTTTTTAGTACGTTGCCTGAATAACACAGCCATTGTGGAAAGGGCCTATAAAATGCTGAGTTTTGTGGTGGAATTTTGCTCTGCCCAAGTAAATCTCTTGTGATGAGAGACTCAATGGAGGGGAAACCTCCTGGATTAGCTTGGGACAAGGGGAGGTTTGGAGACCTCCCCGGGATCCCTGCTGTGATCCAGCCACGCTGGGGAAATGGAACTCGGAGAATCCAGCTCTGTGCCATCACCCAGGGGACTTTTCCATTTAATGCAGCCATTGAAACTGGGACCAGAGGCTGTGTGGGACAATGTGTAATGGGGGAGCTGGAACAGGCTGCCTTTGTGGTACATCACAAAGCCAGCAGTATGTGCTGGAGTGCTCCTGCTTGCTGAGCCTGGAATGTCAGCTGGGGTTCTGTTCTCCTCCCTTCCCGCCAGGAACTGCCTTGGATTTGGGGAGAATAAGTCACTGTTTGTGTGTTTATTCCTTTTCTGCTCCCAGCTCTTCTTGGATCACACGGGGGATTAGAGGGAAAGAGCTCAAGTGAGGTGAAAACCATCGGGTTGATGTGAGATCCTCCATGGCGTGTTAGTGCAGGGCTGCAACTCTCCAGCTCTCTTCTTGCTCCATAGAACTCCCTGACAGGAGGTTGCAGGGAGGTGGAGGTCAGGCCTTCTCCCGTGTAAGTGACAGGATAACTGGCAACAGCCTCAGGTTGTGCCAGGGGAGGTTAAGGTTGGATATTAGGAAAAAATTCTTCATGGACAGGGTTGTCAAGCATTGGAACGGGCTGCCCAGGGCAGTGCTGGAGTCACCATCCCTGGAAGTGTTGAAAAAAGGTGTGGATGTGGCACTGGAGGACCTGGTGGAGTGGTGAACATGGTGGTGGTGCTGATTTGATGGTCGGACTCGGTGATTTTAGAGGTCTTTTCCAACCTTAACAATTCCATGATTCTTGTCTTGGCCTTGTTGTTTTTTTTATTATTAAATAATGAAAAATTAAATAACAAAACTCACCCTGTGGAACGGGATGAGCTTTAAGGTCCTTTCCAACCCAGCCTATTCTATGAACTTGTGGCTTCATTTATCCAACAGCAGATACTGAGAGCCCTCTCTGGAACTAATTTCAGTGTGTCTGACCTCGGACACCTGGGGAGGGAACGGTGCTGGGATGAGAACCCTGCAAGGTACAAAGCCTGAGAGCAGATGAAAACTTTTTGTGATATGAAAATGTTACGGTAATTATTTAGTATAATAAAAGTGTTTCAAAGCAGTTAAAAATTATTAAAAGGACTCTCCAGGAGGTTTGCATTACCGTAGCAATGACTGGGAAGTGGGAAACAATGGCAGTAGCACAAGTTTGATTCTGTGAGTGAACTCTAGAGACAGCTGGGTGTAAAAATGCTTTCTAGATCTCCTCAGACTTGATCACAACTTGGGAACTTCTGCTGTGGATAAAAGTGCATTAGCTCACGTTGTCAGGTGAAGCTTTTGCTACACTAGAGGTTCACCTGGCAGGTCAGAGGGAGGCCCTTGGGAATAATTGTGGGAAGCACCAAGTGAAATCCTCCTTGCTTTTGTGTGAGTAAGGAAGTTCCCAGCACAACTCCCATCACAGAGGGCCCCGATATGAAAAGGATTTACTTTGTGAATTGTTCTGTCATCACTCAGCAGGATAATTGACTTCTGATTAGGGAGAAAATATAGCTGAAGGTTGGTGTTTGAGGTTCTGAAGTCCTCTTGAAAAGGCAGAGCTCTTCCTCAAACAGCGACGGCTCTCCCGAGAACAGGATGCAGGAGACTCCATTATACCGGCATTGATGTAACAGCTGTTCCTGTTTAAACAACTTTATTTCTTCCTCCTCCTGTTGCAAATCAAAGGAAGAGTGGGAATCAGTGTTGTTATTTGTTCAGAATTAATAACAAGGTTATTCAGTTTTTCACTGCTGGAGATGTTTTTGTCACGTGCTTCCTGCACTCGGTGGCTCTCAGACCTGCTGCTCTCTGGGTGTTTTTAGCTGGGGATGCTGATGATTGAAGGATACTTATTCCTTCTGTTCCCAGCTCCCAAGTGACTCAGGAGCTAAAAGCAAGCCAAGATCTGTGCCTCCCACAGGCAGCAGAAAGGCTGATGTGGAAGTCATGGGCATCTTGCTGTGAAGATGATGCTTAAAATTGTAGAAGAGGAATTCTTCTTGGTACAGAGCAGTGAGCAACGGAGGCAGCTTTACCTTGCTGGGGAGGCTCCTGGGCAGAAAAGTTTTCACTTCTGCCCCTGAGAGCAAGCTTCAGCCTGGACCTGCATTAGGTAGTGCTGCAGAAAATCTTACCAGAGACTTAAAGAATCTCCTGAGTCAGAAGGAATTCACGAGGATCCTCCAGTCCAACTCCTGCCCCTGCACAGACATCCCACCAATCCCACCCTGTGCCTGAGAGCATTGTCCTAACTCTCCTTGAACTCCGGCAGCCTTGGGCCTGCCCTGGGGAAGTAGGACTTGAATATTTGTTAGTAATTTATGAAGAGTCAGATTATTGGTTCGCATATTAATATTGACACTGTTGAAAAGAGAGGGGGAAGATTTCGGCAGTGGGGCTGGATCAGGAATGAGACTGGAGTTGTTGTGTGAAGCCTCAGCCCTTTCTATGAGTAACCAATAATGGCTATTCTCTGGACAGAATGGACCTTACAAGACATGAGCTTTAGGGTGTGAAAGCATTTTCAGAGAGATTTAGGTTGCGAGGGTTAGAAGGGGTTTGCAGTGCTGCACTGAAACTGCCCCTAAGGAAAGGAGGATGCACTTCTTCCTTCTTCCCTCCCATCTCCTGTGTGGGGCAGCCTGGACTCTCTGCTTCATCCTGCTGATCCAGCTGCTGCCTTTCCCTGTGGACAGATTTAGAGTCCTTTTAATTCCGTCTGGAGTGCTCACCGTGAGGCATCACAGAGCCGATGCCTTTGAGGAGGGAAGGGAGCCTTTGTCAGGTCTCCAGGGAGCTAATTTATACAGATCCTCTTGGGTTCACCGGCCAAGTGTGTCTTTGTTTCCATGTGCTTTTGCCTCTGAGATGGAATCCTAAGAGCAAGGCCAAGTGTCAGGCTGCTGCTGGTGGCGGGGCTGCAGCTGCACAGCTCATCCTTTCGGAGCTTTAGCTCGGAAAAAGGAGGGAAAATTGCCAAAATATTTGGGCTGAATTGGCTGTTTCAGCCTTTCTGGTCAAAGTTGGCTTTTGTTGTTCCAAAGTTGTGGATTTTGTCAACCTTTAACCTTTAGACTAAAGCACTTTTTTAATAATGAGTTTATTTTATCAGCGATATAAGCAGGAGATTAGAAGGTGTGTGGGAAAAGTGTGATCTTGCCCTTGGCAGCTCTGATAGGTATCACTGGTCTATTACTGTCTGCTGGATTTTATTTCTATACAGTAAAAAAAATCATGAATATTTAAAGAAGTGTGATACAGCTGCATTTTTTTCAAGCCACGATTACAAAAGGGAAAAAAAAATTGACACAGAAATTGACTCCTTGCTGTTGAACAGTGAGCTTTGCCTAATAGCCAAAATTAAAAGTTTTTAGATGGCTGCATTGTGCAGTCTCTCCAGAAACTTCTTAGAGTGGAGCTCAGCCTGAACGAGAAAGCTTTTAAAAAGTCTGTTGGAAATCCCAGATCAACAGGGGGTAGATGGAAATATCAACAGGAGAAAACAACCACATCTTCTGCACAGCCCAAGTTTGTTTTCCGAGAGGTTTTCCCTTCTCTGGAGGAGGAGGAAATGCAGAGTGACAGAGAAGGGACTGGTGAAACCCAATGCCACTGCTGGGTCTCCTGATGGCTTTTCCTGCTCAAATGAAGGCCCCTGTTTTTTTCTTTGCCTCTGTTCATTTTATTCAGAGTAAGTGTTCCCATTATCCGGTGCGTGTGAAAGGCTCCTGGCCGCTGCCTGAGCTGGATAATAAGGGAGTAAGCCAAGAGCAGCCTAATTTATAACTTGTGAAGTGATTCTCTTCAGAGCACTAATGAGCAGTGACCCAAGCACAGGTAAATTATCTGTAGGGGTTTTTTTTCCCCCCCTTTTCCTCTTAAATCTCTGATCATTTCCCTCTCCAGGCAACCTGTCTTTCACCACCATTAGTGTTGTCTCAGTTTTTGTCTACATTCCAAAGTTGAACCACTTTATCCACAATTGATGTGTGCTCCTGTAGGGTGGAGAGCACAACGCTGGTATAAAAGCATTTATAATAGCATGGCTCATTCTTGTGCTGGAGAGGAATAATGGACGTGGGATACAGCTTTAGAGTTAGAAAGCTCTCTAAATTTAGAGTGTGGCTGTGCATTGTAGCTGAACTGATCTCATGTCAAGCTGCTCCTGCAAGGAAAGGCTTTGCTCCCAGCCTTGTGCTCCCACTGATGTTTTTTGTGCTGATACAGATCCAATTCCTTCCCTCTCAGTCCAGAGAGTTTTCCTCCAGCCTAACTCCCTGATTCAGCTCACCGTGGATCCAGGCTTGGAAGCTGGGGAGGAGATCCCTCTTTTCAGCAGCAACAGGCCCTGAGATCACCTGAGCGACAGTGCAAACCCACGTCCTAAATGGAGCCGCTCGTGCCGGTAGCGTGTCACCGTCTGAGAGGTGTTTCCAGTCATTCTGTTCTCTCCCTGTTGGCAGTGTGGGGCAAAAAGCAGGGTTTTCCTACTGCTGGGTTATCCTGAGCAAAGTTACTCCTCCTGGAGGTAGCTGCCTTTGCTGACAGCCCCAGAGGAATGCAGAGAATTGTGGGCAGGCCGTTCGTACGGCACGTGCTCTGTGACGTTCTGTGTGCTACAGCCAACTTGAAAAATAATTAAAACCCCAGTGTTTTGCTGGTTTTTTTGCTGGATGTTGTCGGATACTTAATGGAGCTCGTTGGCAGTAAACACCCCTTCCCTGGGGATCTTTCCAGAGTCATTAAATCTGGTGAGGGATAATCTGGAATAGTCTGCTGTTTGTCTGAAACATTTGCTGGACATGGGAGCTGCAAAAAGGGGCCCTGTCAGGCTTCCCTGAGCAGCTGCAGGGTGATAACAGAGGTGAAGGGCCAGCAGAGGGGTTACTGAAAATATTAATTACAGATGATGTCTGAGTCTGTAAATAAGAAATGCAGATGATGCAGTGGTGGCGAAAAAACCCCAACCTTTAACTTTAAGGACAGTGTTGATCCCCAAAAGGAAAATTATAAAAGGCCACGAGCAGTGACTGAGAGTTACAGAGTGGCTTTTAGTCAGAGATGTGCAGATTCCAAACAATAGTTTGTGTTGGAAAAAAAAGGGAATTAGTTCAACAGCTGTTGGGTTCTTTCTGAACCATTTCAGAGGGGGCTTTGAGTCGGTGACTGCAGCAGGTTGTACTTGATGTAGGAGGTTTTGAGCTTGTTCATACCCAGTGTCGAATTGTTCCGTGTGTGGTGTTTGCTCCCCCAGGAGAGGGTGAGCACAGGTGGGGGTATTGATCTCTAGAAGGTCATGACAACAGCTGCAAGGTGGCCTTTGCAAAATGCTTCACCTGCAGAGGGACGTGGGGCAAAAATTCGCTGCTTTCTGCTCAGTTGGGGCTTTCTTTGGCAAAACGTGCACTTCCAACAAGGATTTAAATGCGATTTCCAGATGTTAATGTGATAGTGGGTTTAATGCTGTATTTTGAGGGAGCAGCCTTTGCTGAATGTAACCTTGGGCGAAGTTTAAAACAAACAACCAAAAAAAGCAAAAAGGGAAGTGATAAAGAGCTGGCAGCCACACAAATATGGATTTGTGTGGGAAGGTCAAAAATGTGCTGGGTCTCTTATCGGAAAGCGTGGAATAGCAAAGCCTGGCCCCTGCCCCTTGCCTGGAGACCCCTGCTAGCTCTGCTCCTCCTGCAGCCTCGAGTGCTGAGCCTCACACCTCTCCTTGGAGTTTGGAGCGGGGCTGCTCAGGTGGCAGAGTGGCAGCAGATCCAGAACCAGCCCAAACCCTGCAAATGTTTGTGGGAAAAACCCCAGCCCAACAGCCAGGAAAGGTCAGTGCAGCTGCCTTGCATTGCAGTGTGTGTTAAAACACAGGAACGGTTCCCAGCTGGAACTGCCCTAATTCCAACCTTGTCATCAAGATGAAGTGGACTGCAAATGCATTTCTGTGGGAATTGCTCCAGATGCAGAGCACCTTTAATAATGTCTCAATATCTACCTCACTGTGTGCAGTTTTACTATAACCAGAAGCCAAGGGCAGAAATGGAATTATGAGCCAAAATACTTTGACTTGATTACTGAAAACAACACGAAAACATTATTTTAATGCCTGTAGTACCATAGTCCTGAGTGAGCACATTGGAGAAGCAACTCTGAGCTGGGTGGCAAAGAATCACAGAAACAGAATATCCTGAGCTGGAAAGGATTCCTAAGGATCATGGAGTTCAACCCCTGGCCCTGCACGGACACCCCAACAATCCCCCCCTGTGCATCCCTGAGAGCGTTGTCCAAACGCTCCCGGAGCTCTGGCAGCCTTGGGAATGCGCCCATTCCCTGGGGAGCTGTTCCAGTGCCCCACCACCCCCCTGGGGGAAGAACCTTTCCCTGATATCTCTGCATGGGAAGAGCAGGAGCTGGATCTGGCTGGTGGGGCTGGGCCGAGCGAGCCTGGAAAGGGTCGCAGAGGGGGTAACGAAATGCAGCAGCGAACATCTGCTGCCTCCAGCCCAGGTTTGTCTCCTGGCTGTGCCAAATTGCAACAGCACAGATAATGCTGGAATTACACAACCAGCTGCCTGCCTCCCTGGTGAGGTTTCAGGTTTTCCTGGGTCTCTGGAGCTTCCTGTACCTTGGATTAGCAAAGAGAAGATGGTGGCACCTGGTAGGGCCGGTGACAAAGCTGAGTTACCAGTGGTGGCCCCTTGTGCTGTGGTTTATATCAGCTTGGTTTTGCAAGCCATACCTTCCAGCTCCTATGGAAAGCTCCTGTGGCCATGCAAGCTTCCAGGGAAGCCATTTGAGGCACTGGATTAGCCTAGGGAAAGCTTTTCAGCTCCTGTGCTTGGTCCAAATGCAGCTTGCAGCCCTGGACAGTCTCCTGGCCTGATGGGCACAGGGTGGTGAAGCCCTGTGGGTTCTGCTGTAAACGTAAATGAAGTATAGACTATAGATCTGTAAAAACATTGTAAACACAAATGGAATATAAACCTCAGATCTGTAAAAACATTGTTACGCTGTTTGTGTGATCGCTGTGTGCCTTTGGGGGTGGGATCTCTGCAGGAGGGGCACTGTCCCACAGCGTTCCTGCTGGACAGGGATCCGTGACAGTCTTTGAACGTGCTCCACTTACTCTTAGGTTTCCTTTCCAACTGCATCATTAAACGTATTTCCAACTGAAATTTATACTAAATCAGCTGCTTCAGGGGTTTGGGTTTTTTTTTTTTGAACAGGAAGGAGCTCCAAATATGCTTATTTTCCTGGTAAGATCACAGGCATGGGCCACCACTGTGTGTTTTGGTGTTTTAGTTCACATGTGTGTTTATGCATTTTCTTCCTGGCCTTGCAGATGTTCTCAGCTACTCTTTTATAGATCCAACAAACTGACCCTTCCCCTCTTAAATACCAGATGTTCCATGTCAATTTAGCAAATAATGGAGTGGTTTTCTTGTAGGGAGAAGCTCTTTTTTCCAGGACACAGTGGCACTCCTGCCCTGCCGGTGTAGGTGCCCCAAATACCTCATGCCTCTTTTGTCTTTTTTGGTAATGATTTCATTGCTCCTTTTTATTTCCTCTGGGTGTCCCTGCTGTAACTTTAACCCTGCAAAACTCAGTGTTTTGGGTTAAATTGACACGATTACTGTTTTATCCTGTTGGAGACTGGTGTTTTATGTCAATGTCTGGAATAGGAAGCTTGTTGGGAAGGGTAAAAGTAGCTACAAGGAGTGGCTGAGGTCACTGTGTTTGTCCAGCCTGGAGAAGAGGAGGCTGAGGGGAGACTCGTGAGGGGCTGCAGCTTCTTCCCAAGGGACAGGTCCGATCTCTGCTCCCTCTGAGCAGGGACAGGACCCAGGGAAAGGCTGGAGCTGTTTCAGGGGAGGTTTAGGGTGGATATCAGGGAAAAAAGGTTCTTCCCCCAGAGGGTGGTCGGGCACTGAACAGGCTCCCCAGGGAATGGTCACATTCCCAAAGCTGCCAGAGCTCCAGGAGCGTTTGGACAATGCTCCCAGGGATGCACAGGGTGGGATTGTTGGGGTGTCTCTGCAGGGCCAGGGGTTGGACTGGATGATCCTTATGAATCCCTTCCAGCTTAGGGTATTCCATGATTTTAAGCCCAGGAAAGGCTGTCACCTTTGAAGGGGAAAACCAAAGGAAGAGCAGTTGAATTGGTTTGGATTTTGTTTTCCTTTTACAACTCACCAAGGGTTGGTGTTGTTTTAAAGCTCATTTGTAGTGCCCATATTCATCTCAGAGTTTGGTTTTCCTGCAGAGTCAAGGCTTCTGTTGGGGCAGTAGTCAGGGAGAAGCGAGAGGGATCAGCTCCATCCTGGCTGTGCACTCCAGAAGGCTGCTGGCCTGGGAAAGTTAATTTGTGTTTTTAATGGTGTATCTGTGGGGCACTTCCTAAGTGCAAAGAGCAGCTTTAACCTTAAGTTAAAAGTGCCTGAGATATTCATTCCCCTCTCTGCAAAATACGGATAAATACTTCTTGATCTGCCAAAAGGGGCTGTGTGGGTTTAATTAACATTTGCAAAGTGCTTGTGGATAACATCTTTCACCTGAGACTCTGAAGTGAAATATTCTCGGCATCCTCGCTCAGCATCGCAATTATTCCTCCAGCTGTCGTGAGCTGTGCCAACAAAAACTACTCTGCTGTCATCAAGGGATTGTTGATGCCTTGTGACTTGTTTTGATTTTGATACTCTCTTCCCCCTACTCCTTCTCCCCATACAATTGCTGTGTAAAATACAGTGTATTCTCCAGAGCTGGGGGAGAGAATAAACTTGTTCCTTTCCTCCACAAACTTATTTGTGTCTCGTGTTATGGTCTTGCATGTGTCCCTTTTTTTGGTTTATGCCCTTGGAATCGAAGGAATTGTCTTTTTCTTTTTTTTTTTTTTTTGGTCTCTCTCTTCTTAAAATACTTTTGGTCTTGGTTTTTTGTATCTCTTTTTAAAACACTGCCATAATTTATTAAATGCCAGCCACTCCAGAAAGGCCTGCTGGCCCGTGCCCTGTCATTTCTTATTTCAAGGTGGATGTGAGATATCAGATGAATTCCTTCATCCCCTGGACTTGGGTTCCTACTCGCAGCATTTGGGGAATTAAAACTTACAGCTCTGTTCTCCCAGACGCTACTTTTATTGCTAGCAGTGCTTTGTGAAAGGCTCTTAAAAATCAATATTTCTCAAATTTAGTTTTAAAGGAAGGCTTGTATGTAAGTGGTGTCCAGGGCAATAATATTACCCCTAAGGATTTATAAATTAAATAGTTACGGGTCCTACCCAGGCTGAGGTTCAGCCTTTGTGCAAAACCAGAAGCACATCTGAGCCCCCCCAAGTCTATCACTCAGGTAACTGTGGCCATTACTGTTATTTCTGTGAGCATTCATTAATCTTGACTTAAAAAGCATATGAGATTTAAATATATATATTTTTTTATATATACTTGAAGAAAGCACAAACTATCATTTGAAGTCTTGGAACTTCTAAGCTCATAATTATCTGTGGGAATGAAGACTACAAAGAAATTACTTCAAGAGCAGCTGTGTACGGCCTCTTTCATCAACCTGTGTGTTAGAGCTGGCTCTGTTTGCTTTAGCACTTAAACCCTTGCTCCTGTTTGCCCTTCACATGGAATAATGCTGTGGGAGAAGGAGCTGGGGTCTGTCCCACTGCGTGCTGCTCCTTTGGGAAGGGAGCTGCTTCTTAGTGACATTCTGTTGTTATTGGCAGGGGTTTTAGAGCCAGAAAAATGAAACGCAGCACGAGAACTCTTCTTCCCCTCTTGAAATTCCAGGTCATAAATCACAGAGCACGCAGCAAAATGTGGTTATTCTCTGCCTGGTGCTTTTGGCTTGAGGGGTTTGATGCTCCAAATTGAAATTAATAGCCCTGGGTTCCCACTGAGGGTGGGGGGAGTTGTGACTTGCCGAAGATTTGTGCCCATATTTGTCAGTGTGAACTCCATTATGGGAGAAGGGATGTCTGACTCCCACGTCAAATGTAGCGAGTTTCATCTTCCCAGATGAAAGTTCTGAATTCTGCCAAGTGTGTCGATGATGGTTTTAAAAATAATAAATCTGACCACGGTGCTTGCACTTCCCTCCTTGCCAGAGACTGGGATGCGGTGGGTGAGTACAGCAGGAGCTGGGACGAGATCCTCCACTGCCTCCCTGTGCTTTGGGCTTGAGGGGGAATGGAAAGTCTTTGAGTGAGTGATGACTTAACCAACAACTGTGATTAAAAACTGAGATGAGCCCATCTGAGCACCTTGATAATCATTTGCTGTTTATGCAGCCGTTGCGATCTGAGCTTATGGCAGCACCTTTCCTGCTGTGTCCTTCGGGAGTGGTGTCCAAGAGGGGCATTCCCAGTGCTGCTCTCAGCTGGGGGAGGTTTTCCAGTTACCTTTCTGGCTAAAGACCTCCTGAGAAATGTCAGGAAACATTGCCTGATGTTTGGAAATCAGCTTTGCTTCCCTGTCTGTTTTTGAAGGGTTGGGTTTTCCCTTCCTCTTCTCCATGTGATGTCTGTGGCAGTGCAGGTGTCTCTTGGGGCAACGTGGTTGTTCATGCCCAGCAACCCTGGGTGAGGGAATCAGAGAAACCTGGAATGGTTTGGGTTGGAAGGGACCTTAAAGCCCATCCAGTCCCATCCCCTGCCACGGGCAGGGACACCTTCCACTATCTCAGCTTGCTCTAAGCTCTGTCCAGCCTGGCCTCGGACACTTCCAGGGATCCAGGGGCAGCCACAGCTTCTCTGAAGACAAGTGGCTGTGAGGGAGACCTGGAAAAGAAGGCACATACAGCAGCTGTGTGAGCAGAGCTTGTTTCTGTGACCCTGAGCTCTGGTTATGTGCAGCTCTGTGCCGTAACGACCCTCACGGCTACGGATGAGTGGAGTGGGATGAGCATCCAGGGAAGTTGCTGAGCTGTGCCCCTGGACCGGGAACCAAACTGCTTCTCCGGCGTGTGTCATCATCCTGTGGCTTTATTGCTGAAAAATGGGGCTCCTACTCCCTCTCTTAAGGGACTTTGTGATGTTCCAATAGTGCTTCATCACCTGAAGAAAGCTCAAAATTACATCTGTGAAACTGTAATGCTGTCATTTGAAGCACAGCCTCGTGTGTACCATTGGCAGATATTTCCTGTCTCTCCAAATACCGGGAGCCATCAGCTCGTGTTCCTTTTTTAGCTGCTCTTCACTCTGGGGCTCTTCTGTTCCTGGAGCAGAGGAGATCAACAAAGCAAGTTTGTCATTATTTGTTTCCTTACATATTCCCTAATTACAGCACTTGAGAGGAGGGATTTTTCCTATCTCTCCCTCTTGTTCAGTTTGTCTCATCGTAAGCCGTTTTTGGGGCTGGATTTAACTGGCGAGCCGTGTCTCGGGAACTTCAGCTGATATTTAGCCATCCCTCGCTTTAAAAGTCGGGTGGAAATCCATTCCTTGTGTCAGACCTCTTCACTGTCTGCCTGCCCCAGTGGCCTTTGCTTTTTTTTTTGAGCAAACTGGCATTTCTGAAGCCGGGTGAGTTATTCCCGCCCACCTCTGGGCCGTGTTTTCCCTGAACTGCTGTGATTGATTCCATTCCCTCCCTTTAAGCAGCTCTTTTCACTTAGCAGAGTCAACACAGTAAAACGAACTCGGAAAACAGATTTGTTATTCCTTAATATTTTCAAACTCCCTAGCCTCCCATTTTTACTTTATTTTCACAGAAGCCTCCTCTGGAAATCTTTTGTTAGAGGTTTTTATCTCGGCGTTTGACGGCTGGCTCCGGGCTCCAGCACTCAACACGTGTTTAATGGCCTTAAGCATTCCCAGGATCTGGAAGCCCCAGACAGCTCTACATTCGCAGCTCTGGAAATTCAGCCATCCGGGAGGTGGAAAAATGATGATTGACAGGAAGAGCAGCGTCACACTTAGGTCTGGGAGCAGAAAGTTGGTCCAAGGGTGCTGGGAGGAATCGCTGGGAGGTTCATGGCTCATCTGCATATGGATACACAGGCAAATTAATCGGAATTCAGCTTCTCAGGTTCAATTGTTTGAAGTTTATGAAATTTAGTTCTTGCTCTGAAGGAAATTTGCCTGGAGGTTTGTCTTAATTTACTTCCAGAGTTAAAATTAAGGTAATTGGAAAGAAGGTCACTTCTGCAAATAGAGGTTGGGTATGGTTGGACTAATTGACTTGGATTAATACCCTTTTAGTTAAAATAGAGTCATTTTCACTGAGTGAAGTCAGAGCTGGGGTAAGACCCAGGAATTCTTGCTGTTGTCAAAGGGATTCTTATTTACTTTGATTTATTCCCCATTTCTGTTGTGGCTGGGCCCCAAGTGTTTGTGTCACTGACCGTGGGCTCGTGTTGGGTGGTGCATAGCAAATCCACCCCCTCACCAAGGAAAATCTGCCTTCCCTGGGAAATAAAATGCCTCAAATCTGGCAGAGCAGTTTTAATTTGAAATTTATTTTAAAGCAAGCAGTGTTTTTTTTCTAGCACAGTAAGGCAGTATAGAAGAAAAGCTCCCTGGATGCTTGTAGGAAATTTCAGGTTTTGTTTTTATTCTTTCTGAAATCTACAGTGAAAACAGCATTTCTGTGAAATGTAAAGGTTTTAAAATGATCCAAACGAAAGCTTGGGCAGCTCATGGGTCTGTTTTCCTATGGAAAATGCTTCTTCCTTGCGGATGTAGTAAAGGCTGAAAAACCTTGCTTAGAATTTGATTCTCAGATTTCAGTGCAAGTCTGCTTTAAACCTCTTGAATCTACACACATAATTCATCCTTCCTGGCAAAAGCTCTGGTGCTGATTTTTCTTTGTGAAATCAATAAACAGAGATAAAGAAGAAAAACAAGTGCTGAGATCTTTTGAGCAAGGGGGAGAGCTGCTGCTTTTGCAGGTACTTGGGAGAAATGAAATTTAAGGCAATTTCCTCATCTCAGGCTGCTGTTCTTTTTGTAGGTATTGACTTTTAAATCTTGTTCCTTCTCCAGTTCCTGCAAGGAGAGGAACACTTGCACTGAGCTGAACTCGAGCAGATGGTGTTGGAAAAGTGTGAGCAGGAGAGAGGGACCTGCCACAAGCACAGCTTAAATACAATTTCTCTCTGTAAAAGCCTCTCTTAACATTAGACCTTGTCTATTTTACCTTGAGTATCATCCTCTCCACTTGAATTACAGCGCTGCATTTTAATTGGAATAAATCACCAAGTTTAAATGCGGCGATTGTTTCAAAAGCTTGGATCTTACCTGCCTGATATTTGGATATGGATGGCTCTTGATTGGCATCAGGAATTACTGTCTTGGCATTGAATTCAGCACAGTGGATGACCATAAAATCCCAAACTGGTTTGAGGTGGAAGGGACATTAAAGTTCATCCCGTTCCACCTTCCACTAGCCCAGGTTTTCCAAGCCCTGTCCAGCCTGGCCTTGGACACTTCCAGGGATCCAGGGACAGCCACAGATCTGTGCCAGGGCCTCCCCACCCTCCCAGGGAAGAATTCTTTACCAATATCCCATCGAAATCTACCCTCTCTCAGCCCAAAGCCTTTCCCCCTTATCCTGTCACTCCATGCCCTTGCAGAAAGTCCTTTTCCAGCTCTGCTGTAAGGCGCCTTTGGTCTCCTGTACTTGTAGGGGGTGGACATTGTGCTGGTTCTTAGCACTGCTTCAGTCTTGGCTTGGTTTTAGAGTGGTTTGGGGAAGAAGAAAAGCATTGGCTTCATTTATTTATTTTATTTCTTTCTTTAAGCCAGGATTTTTTTTTTTTTGGCCTCACTAGAAACCCAAAGCTTCTTCCCTTGGAGCTGAGGTGTCTCAGGGTGATGCTGGAATATGCAGTGTGGAGAGAGCTTGAAGTGTCTCCAGAACTGCTCAAAGGAAGAGATCTCTCAGATCTTTTATAGTATAAAATGTTTTAGTCACTGATGGTGGCCTGTTGGCAGGACCTTTGCAGTGAGGGCTCTTTCTTCTTGTGGTGGGATCAGAGTGTGACAGGCAGTCCATGGAGTCTGTCTGATCCCACGGAGAGCAACTGCTGCCCTCAGGGGAATGTGTGAAGCAACTTCATATTCTGTCTTTTGAGGACTTCATTTGTATTCCTGTTCAGTGTTCCATGAGCAGGGGCTCAAAACAACCGGTGTGTATTTGGAGGATTTTCTGTGTTTTGGAGGATTTTCCCACACGGAAATATTTGCCTGCTCGTTTGTCTCCTCCTGGAGTCTGTCAGGGAGCGGCTCTGGGATGTCACTGGTGACCACTGTCAGTCAGGCTGTGGCATTCCTGCCCTGTCCCTGGCCTCAGCCCACCTGGCACTGTTAAATTTCCGGCTCCAAAATCAGGACAGCTTGGTCTCAGCTCCCTTTTAGGACATTCCCCAGCCCGTGCTATTTCCTGATCCTTATCTTGGACTGTTTGGCTCCACTCTGGCTTGGTTTAACTCACTGTTATAGGCACAGCCCCTGGGTTTAGTCCTTGTCCCTGTCATTTAGCCTCTTGTTTTTCCTTGTGTCACCTCTCTGTGTGGGAACTGAGCCCTTCCAGGTGAGGGACACTTTTCCAGGATGGTGCCCATGGACCATGTTCTTGGGGCCATCTCTGTTCACATTAATATTGGCATTAAATTTGCTGGTAATAATTAGTCTTCCCATAGCAGGATTGTTCCTTTTCTAATTTTTCTTGTCTGACTTGACTATGAAAGTGTTGCTTTGTCTTTCTTTGTCAGAGGCTTTCTCTGTAGTCCTATCTGGAGCTTCAAAACTCTTGATTTTTTGCACTTTTTGCCTGTCACAACACAGGACTTTTCTCTGATTGGTCTTTATCCTCAGACATTGATGTCATCATGCCAAATTCCCTCCTCTGCCAACGTGTCCAGGCCTTAATGTGAAATGAAAACATGAGAAATCCAAACTATTTCAGCAAAAGGTTTTAACTCCAGCTTCTGGTCATGAGGTGGCTCAGGGTGGCTGGGGAAGCTGTGCTGATGGAAATCTGCACCATCCAAGGGACTGGGCTCCCTCAGCACAAGATGCTAAAATCAGCACCAAAAGAGAGATAAGTTGGCTGTAAATTTCTCAATTTATGTGTTTTTAATCCATTAAATCATTTAGAAAATGCAGTCCCACATGGTTTAAGGTTTATGGGGAGAGAGAACGAGGCCGCTTTCTTTTGGTGAGCAAAGAAGTTCAAAAGCAGTAGGTTGCCTTAGGGTGATACCTTACCAACTGCATGTCTTCATCCCATGGCTACGACTTTAGACTTTACAAAAACTGGTTTGTTTGTTTTGGGTTTGGTTTTTTTTCAGAGGAATCCAAGACAAATATTGAAATCTCTCAGGTATTCATATTTGAGGCATGTCAAACATCTCGCGTTGGCAGAACCAGGCACAGTTGAGGCTAATACATAAAAGTGTAATAAAATAGATATTTTGCTCCTGTCTGCTGTTACTGTGTAATTCCCATTTCGGTTTCCTTTTCTGAACAAAATGTTACCTTTTTTATGAATCCAGATCTGCAAGAGATGCTGAGCTTTCGAGTTCCTGTGCACCTTTCCTGGGTGGGACATCTCATTCTAAGGATGTGGGACTCTGTGGACTGTGACAGTGGAAGCAAGGAGCTGCTTTTATTCTCTTTAGTGCTTCTTCACGGTTTCTGCAGGCTGGAAGTGCCTCTTTCTAGAAGCTACATAAAATCAAAAGGAGATCCGAGATTTTCAGAGTTGTGGTTTTTCTTTGCACAGCTGGTGCTTCTCCGAGATGTCTCAGATAGGGAAGCGAAACCCCCAGCTTTTATCTGTGGAGCGCTGCGTGTTGATTGCTTGAAGTATTGCAAACTCCCAAGTAGTTAAGTGAAATTTCCAGGAAATTACCATTATTTAGGTCAGCTGAGTGCCTTTGAGTTGCCTTTTGTGTGTATCTGTTTCTTGTTGCAGCCATACTTCAGGAAAAAAAATGCGGCTGAAGGAGTAAACGGCTTTGTTTGTGACAGAATCATGGAATGGTGTGGGTGGGAAGGGACCTGAAAGATCTCATTCCAGCTCCCTGCCATGGGCAGGAACGCCTTCTACTAGCCCAGGTTGCTCCAAGCCCTGTCCAACCTGGCCTTGGACACTTGCAGGTATCCAGGGACAGCCACAGCTTCTCTGGGCACCCTGTGCCAAAGCCCAACCACCCTCCCAGGAAACAATTCCTTCCCAATATCCCATCTATCCCTGCCCTCTGGCACCGGGAAGCCATTCCCTGTGTCCTGTCCCTCCATGCCTTGTCCCAAATCCCTCTCCAGCTCTCCTGGAGCCCCTTTAGGGTCTGGAAGGGGCTCTGAGGTCTCCCTGGATCCTTTTCTTCACCCCTAGCTGATCCAATTCCCACCATCCTCAACACGATTGCCTCTGTTATGTGAAGTTTCCCAGGTTATGTTTTTCAGTGCAAGGGAAATGGCCTCAAGTTGCACCAGGGGATGTTACGGTTAAATATTGGGGAAAAACATTCATGGAAAGGTTTGTCAAGCATTGGAACAGCTGCCCAGGGCAGTGCTGGAGTCACTAAAGATGTGTGGATGCGGCACTTGAGGACATGGTTAGTGGTGACCATGGTGGTGCTGGTTGATGGTTGGACTTGATGATCTTAGAAAACTTTTCCAATCTTAACGATTCTGGGGTTGTGTGAAATCCAGCAGAGCCTTTGGAGAAGTCTGTGCTGTGTAAAGTGTGCGGCACAAAATTAAAGCAGACAGGGAGCTCCCCCCGTGTCGTTGGAAATGGAGCGTTTTAATTGAAGGCAGCGGGGCGCGGCGTTAATGGCAGGCAGCCGCCTGTCCCTGCCCGGCTCGGTGGCACCTCGGAGCAGTTCCATGCCAAACATCATCAAAGTGTCAGATCTTCAGGAGATTGGGGGGGATGGAGGCTCTGGCAGCTCCAGAGTGTTTATTCCACGAGCACTCTTTGTAGTGCTTGTTCCCCATCACGACTCTGCCTTTGGTGCTGGGATGAGGCACAACCGGAGACCAGGATTTAGAAGAATCCAGGACTGAGTGAAGCTCTCAGGGTTCAAGTTCTGCCTTCCTGGCTCAGAGTGATCCCCATGAGCCACCAAGGCCTGGCTCGGAGTGACCCCCACGAGCCACCAAGGCTGTGCCTCCCTGGCTCAGAGTGACCCCCATGAGCCACCAAGGCCTGGCTCAGAGTGATCCCCATGAGCCACCCAGGCTGTGCCTCCCTGGCTCAGAGTGACCCCCATGAGCCACCAAGGCTGTGCCTCCCTGGCTCGGAGTGATCCTCATGAGCCACCGAGGCCTGGCTCGGAGTGACCCCCACGAGCCACCGAGGCCTGGCTCGGAGTGACCCCCACGAGCCACCAAGGCCGTGCCTCACTGCCTTGTGGCAGATCCATGGAGGATCAAGGAACCAGGACTGGGCTGCTGTGTGTGAAGCCTGAACAAATGGCTCATTTGCATGGTGGGTTCACATCTTTGCAGAGTCTGTTTCGGGCTATAAAGTGCTCGGCTTCACTTTCTGACGAGCAGGTGTTTGGCAAGGAAAGAGCCATCACACCATCAGCTGGGGGAGAGGAGGAATCTGCTACCGGAGTGTTGATTCAGAAGTCGTGGCTGCTGTTCAGGAAACTTTTATTGGAAGAGTTTTCTGAAGTTCTTTTCTTGAAAATGAAACGAGAGACCTGCTGGGCTCCCACTCTTGTGCTTGTAAGTCCCTTGTTCGCTGGGAGCAGAGCCCGACGCCTCCTGTCAGGGAGTTGTGCAGAGCCAGAAGGTCCCTCCTGAGCCTCCTTTTCCCCAGGCTGAGCCCCTTCCCCGGCTCCCTCAGCCTCTCCTGGTGCTCCAGCCCCTTCCCCAGCTCCGTTCCCTTCCCTGGACACGCTCCAGCCCCCCAGTGTCCTCCTTGTGAGGGGCCCAGAGCTGTTCCCAGGACTGGAGGTGCCTCAGCAGTGCCAGCACAGAGGGATAATCACTGCCCTGGTCCTGCTGGCTGCCCTATTAAGTTAATTAATTTAATTAGTCAGTGTCACCTTGTCTCTTTGTTACTATGGAGTTATCATTTACCTTTTTGCTGTTTGCAAAGTTTCCTTTAGGACTGAACTTCTGAACATGACTCAAAATAAAGCCACAACTCCAGGTTTGATTCAGACCTCACCAGGTGCCGTGAGGGGAGTGTCAGGCTCTGTGGTGATTTTGGCTCATCCTGGTATCCTGCTTGTATCTGGTGTGTTCCTGAGTTGCCAAATGGATGGGCTTAGGCTCTTTTGCTCTCAGTAACGATGTTTTTTTCCTGACTCCATGCCTGGATCACCGAGGTGATGGCTCTGGCTGGAGCAGCAGGCTGGAGCTGTGGGACGCCGCTTGCTGCGCGGGCTCTTCCTCCTCAGCATTCCCACGTCCTTGTCCGTGGGTTTGTGTTTGGATTGGCGAGCGGGAATGATCATTTTTCGAAACACTCCTGCAGCTTTGCAAGCTTTCATTCTGAAAAAAGCCTGTCTGCCCTTTCCTCCTGGAACGATTACAGAGGGGTTTTAGCTTTAGGGAGATTATTGGACAGAAGCTGCTGTTGGAAGGCAGAGGTGCAAATGGGATTTCCTAAACACGGCCTCGCTCCAGCTCTGCCCTTGTGTAACACAGTGGCAAAAATAGCAATTATTTCTGGGAAAACTGGAGCAGTCTTGGAAGGTCCCACCTGTTCTCTATTCCTTGTAGTGCGTTTTCCAGAGAGATTTCGGCGCCGTGGGAGCCGGGCACAGCAGCAGCCAAGGAGCTGGGGCTGTTGCCTGTTTCTGTGGCCCTTTTGTGGGGATAAGTAGGTCAGTGGCACCAGTGCTGCTCGTGACACTTCCCCTGAAAGCAGAGCAGAGCTCTGGGGCTGTTTCCTGGCCTCTTGCTTTGTGCAGGGTTACGTGTTTCGCCTTCAAACCGGCGCAGGGTGACTTCAGTCTGCTGCTGTGGCACTGCCTCTCTTCCAAGGCTCTGAGCCACTCATCCCGAACACAAAAGTGCTGAGGGACTGCTGGGATCCCTGTGCTGCTTCTGGGTCTGGATATGGAAAGGTGATGGGAGAAGATGCTGGCAAGGGGTTCCCATTTCTACCGCAACTTTTTATTCCAGGTTACCCCACGTTGCTTCCCTGGTGTCGAAGCCCGTGTGAGGGGTTAATACATTGTCTCAACAGTTCAGAGTCCATGTGGAGCGAGAGTTTTGGACAGAGAGGTGTATTGTTAATTAGTTTTGGCCTTCTTTTTGTGGACCTCGGAGCATTTTACAAAGAAGTCTACCCCTGCTCTGGAAAACCAGCAGAAGGTCCTGGGTTCTAGAGTATGTTCTCTTCCAGAAAACCCCCAAATTTCAGAGCTACATGACTGAGGGGTCAACAATAAGCACCCTTTCCTCCTTCCTTTCATTCTTTTATTGTGTTTAACTTGTGGAGGTTCAATGCCCCTTTTTAATAATTATTTTTTTTTAAGCTTCAAGTTTGAGTTTTTGTACGTTCCTGGCATTTCTTGCTCCCATGCTCAGATTTTATTTCAGAGTCAGAGCTATGAAGTAGTTGAAGTCGGACAAGCACAAGATGATTAATTTTTCCTGTCTCCCAGGATCATCTTTTGAGACTATCAAGACATATGTTCTCAAATAGATTCCCTGCTAGCGTGGGGGTTATGGGAATGGCTCAGCAAGCCTGTGCCCTTTCCTTCCCATAAAAGTGGGATGCTTGGAACATGCCAATCAATCAATTTTGTGTAGTAGTTCCATCTTTTGGTCGCTTTACAAACAAATTTGTGAGACGCTTCACATCCTGCTGAACAGGAAGTAGCTTTTGATTATATTTCTCCTCTCCGTTGCTATTTGTGACCCACGAGCTCCCTGGTGAATTCCCAAGGAATGCTTCGAGCCAGGGAACCGGAGCAGACGGGAAGGACTTTAAAGCTTTGCGCAGAAGGGCTGAGGCACAGCTGGGAATCAAACCCCAGTCACCCGACACCCGGCCCTTGCCTTAACTACTGTACAAGAATTTCCTCCTACTGTGCCTCTAATAGAAACTGCGGGGCCAAATTAAGTGGGCAGATTGTAATCACTGCTGCTGAGTTATCCCAGCTGTGGAATTACTGCAGCCCTCTGCTTTTTCCCTACTAATTTGGAAAGTTTGCTGCCTCTTTCCCCCCCCTCCCAGTGCTCCACCTTGCCACATTCCACGCTCTGCCTTGTGGGAAAAAGAGCCTGAATGACCATAAAGAGCCCAGATGTTGTGGCTGGGGGCAGGAAGCACAAGTCAGCTCTCCCTGATTTGTGAAGCTAAAAATAGTGAGAGCATTAATACGAATCTCTGCCTTCAGCTCGCTGGGCAGCCCGGCCTCTCCGGAGGCATCTTCCTTGTGGGAGCCATACGGCACAGGGAGCAGGCAGGCAGCTCGTTAGATTAATTCCTCAGCGGTTTGGTTCGTTGTTTTATTTGCATTACAGGAGTGCCTGCAGGCCTGAGCGCGGCTTAGACCCTCAGCTAGGCATGGCACGAGAGCCTTGCGAGAGACTGCCTGAGCCTAAAGATGCTCTGGATGAATTTCAGAGTAAGGACATGTAGCGAGTGACAGGGAGGGCACAGAACCTGCAGCCACGTGGCACCGACAGCGATAAACCCGGGGTGAGTTGTTTATTTTCTGTTACCAGCAGCACAAGGAGTGTCCTCGGCTCATCCCCAGCCCGGTCAGCTGTCACAGGCTCCTCACTCGGAGCTGTGGGGTGGCTGGTGCTCGGTGGATAACTGGGAAAACCAGGCGCCGTCCCCTTCCTAAAGCAGTACAGGAGCGTGGTCTGTCGAGGGTGGTTGCTTGGGATGGTGAATGTGCTGCACAACCTTCCAGAGTCGCTCTAAATCCCCTCTTCAGTGATTTCATGTCAGGGGCAGCCAGTGGGAGAGCACATTTGGGGACTGGGGAGTGTCTGGACAGCGTTTTCCAGCCTTATGGGTGGGGTGGGGAGGGTGGGAACAACGTGATCAAAGTGGCTTTTGTTCCCTGCAGCACAGATTATAGTAATGTTGCTATGGCCACAAATCTCCCTCAAATTGCTGCAGACAATTCATGAATTTCCTTTTTTATTACATCCTAACACTGAAAACCAGCCAGGCTGCCAGAAACCTCTCCCAGGGAAATCTGTAACCGCTGGAGATGTCAGGAGCTGCAGGAGAGGTTGGAATACAGGTAGCGTGAGTATTGCTGTGCTGGGGGGTGCTGTAAAGGGAATCTCTTGTTGCTGGAACTTCGGGATGCTTTTGAGGTGAAGTAATTAAATTAACCCAAAATACCTAGCTGCTCACTTCGATCCCATGACTCCTTATTAATTAGTTATTCCCATCTCCAGGGTAATTGGAGTATCAGGGTAACTGAGTCATGGGCGGTGGAGCCCTGTAAGCTTTATCCTGTTTTGTTCCCGGAGGTGCTTTCCCAGGGAAGCTGTGTGGTCAGGAGAGCCTCACCTGGCTCAGCAGTGGGGTTCCTGAGGTTGGGATGGGAGATCCCTGGCTGGGAGATCCCTGGCAGTGCTGCAGCACATGGGAAGTTGGATTTTTTCCTCCTGTTTGTACTTTTGCTCTTTCACAAAGGAGCGTGGACCTTCGGCAGCGTTCAGGTGCCCTGAGCGCTGGGCGTGAGGGAGTTCTGTTGGTTTTCTTTCTGTTTTAAATCAAGTTGTACATCTTGCGTGAAATCACTCGTCAAAACTCTTGTCTTTGTGGGCAGAGAGGAGGGAGGGAGAGGGAAGGAAGTTGGTTTTGGCTGCAGCGCAGCCCCCCCATCCCTGTGAATTGGTCTGGGGGGATTCTCTCAGGGCTTGGGGAACAGGGCTGTGAACAAGACTCCTAAACACCACTTTGGTCACTGCCTTCTCTGGCCCTGGGCAAGTCATTTAGCTCTTTCTTGCCTTAATTGGCCTCATTAGTGCCTTCAGGTGTCTCAAAGTTCTGGTAATTGGTGCTTCTGGTTGTACACCAAGGCAGTAACCAAGAGCCCTGGGCATGTTCAGCCTGGCTCCTTGTTAGTCTGTAGCCAAATAAACATCAAAACTCCTGTTTGCTGTGTTCGGTGGGACAGCTTGGAGGTGATGACTGAGCTTAGAATCACAGATGGTTTGGGTTGGAAGGACTTTAAAGCTCATCCAGTCCCATCCCTTGCCATGGGCAGGGACACCTTCCACTGTCCCAGGTTGCTCCAGCCTGGCCTTGGACACTTCCAAGCTTAGACTCACATTTGCGTCACCCAAAGTGTAGCTGTGGCCATTCCAGCACTCAGATTGTACTGGTGTGACCTTGTTGTCTGAAAATCAAACCTCATGCTATTTTGATCAGTTTGTTTGTTTGATGCTCACTGAAACCCGTCCTTGGTCCTTGTCCTCTTCTGGATCATGGGGTGGATTTTTTGGTTCCATGTGACAGAGCACGAGCTTCAGTGCATTAAACTCTGTTCACAAGCTTAGACTCACATTTTGTGTGTCTATGGTTTGTATTATTTGAGGATCTGGGAGATTTATGGTTATTAAATGTGATGGAACCTTTCTGCCCAAAAGAAGAAATCATAGAAACACAGGACTTGGGTTTTCAGGGACCCTAAAGATGTAGTTTCAACCCCCTCCTGTGGGCAGGTTGTGCCCTTCGAGTGTCTGGGTAAAGCCCAGCCAGCGTTTTGGATCTTTTCTATTTCTGGCTTTTTGAGCTTTTATGTTTTATGTTTATGGCTTTTTGAGCTGCCTGGTTTTCGTGGGTATCGTGGGTCTCTCGTGTAGTGCTCCAGCAAGGATCAGCATTTTGGGGTGACTCTACACAAAGTTTAGGCAGAAATCCTAATGCATTTACTGGAGCCTCCTGGAGCACTTCTGTGATGAGACAGAGAAGGACAAATGTGTAGGAACTGTCTGAGAGTGGAATGAGGATTGTGGTGGAGCTGGAAGCAAAGGAAGGAAGTGTCCTGGGCAAGGAATGGGGCCTGAGGAGACAGGTTCACTTCACAGGCAGAGGCCGTATGACCCTGATTGCATTCTTTTTTTTCTCCTATTTTTTTAACCTCCTCCTCGTGCTGTTTGCCCTCACCGTACCCACACTTTCAGTTAATTTCTAAGAAGAGAAAAAAAATCCTGAAATCGTTTCTGTGGCTTCAAAAGCGGGAAATCCACATGACTGTGGTGTGGCTTTATCAGCCCGTTCTCACGCTGGTGGCCTGAGCTTTGCCACCTTCAAGTCCCCTTCCCATGGCACAGTGAGCTCGGACTGGGCTGCTGGGGCTCTCTGAGCTTCATGTCTGGCTGGAGAAATCCAGGCTGTCCCAAATGGACAGGCTGGGACAGCTCCAGCACCCACTGACCTGCTCAGTGCAGTTCTGTTGTCCCACATCCGTGGTGAATTCTCATGTTCACCCCACAAATGGCCTTGTGACTGATTGGGCAGAAAAAATTATGTCCAGAGGAAGTCATAAATAAGTTCTTTCCCCAGCACTTGGTGTGCTAAATATTAGTGTGATGTTCTTCTTCCTCCAAAACAGGAATGCTTGGCACAAGAGAGACATGGATCTGTGAGAGTGGGGCCAGAGGAGGCCACGGAGATGGTCCAAGGGCTGGAGCCCCTCTGCTCTGGAGCCAGGCTGGGAGAGCTGGGGGTGTTCACCTGGAGAAGAGAAGGATCCAGGGAGACCTCAGAGCCCCTTCCAGTGCCTAAAGGGGCTCCAGGAGAGCTGGAGAGGGACTGGGGACAAGGCATGGAGGGACAGGACACAGGGAATGGCTTCCCACTGCCAGAGGGCAGGGCTGGATGGGATATTGGGAAGGAATTGTTCCCTGGGAGGGTGGTTGGGCCCTGGCACAGGTTTCCCAGAGAAGCTGTGGCTGCCCCTGGATCCCTGGAAGTGTCCAAGGCCAGGCTGGACGAGTCTTGGAGCAACCTGGGCTAGTGGAAGGCATCCCAGCCCCTGTGGCTGGAGAATTGATTTTTTAAAGAGTCTTTCATGACATGATGTTTAAGGTCCCTTCAAACCCAGACCGTTCAGCGATGATTTGAATTGTCACAAATGTATTTCAAATGTGGGTCCTTCGTAGCCTCCGTGGCCACATTTTGCCAAGGGCACAGCATGGAGCAAACAGCACCCGTGGCTCCAGGTATATTCCCTGTGAGAGGGATGGATTCCTCTGGTGCAGGGGATTCTCCCTCATGCAGCAGGTGGAATGTGCTGCTTCTCACCCCGAACTTGCTGCTTTTCCCTTCCCTCGTTTTCCTCTGAATCCTCAGCTGCTGGGCTTGGGTGGGCTCAGGAGCTTTGTCATCAAAAGCTTCCAGCTCTAATCCCTCAGTGTGCCATCAAAATACAGGTAAAAAATACCACAGGTCCTCCTTTGTGTGGATGTGGGGGGGGCGGAGAGGGGCTGGGAGGTGGATTTTTGGAGGAAGGACTGCGTGGAAATCTTTCCCGGTTCCGTTCCTGTAATCAGTGTTTAACATTCCTTTTCTGTGCTTCAGCCCCTCACCTTTAACTGGAGTGCTTGGAGATTGCCCGTCTGAAAGAGACAGAGGTTCGTTATGTTAATCGGCTCTGAAATTACTGCATCAAATATCTGTAATTGGTGTTATTATTCTGCTCTTGTTGTGTCCTAGGGTTTTCAGGGAGCAGAAATTATCATGGAAACCTGCGCTTTGTGCTGGCAGAACCTCGCGTGAGGTTGGGGGTTTCGAGAGGCTGCTCAGTGATTCTGGCAGCAGAGAGAGGGACTGGTGACATGGAGAGGGGAAAGATCCCTGCTCGGAGATGTCTGTGTTTAATCCCAGCTCCAGGGAGAGCTCCCTGCTCCGACTGAGGGGAGTCAGAACTGTGAATACAGCAAAGACAGGGCCACTTGGCAGATGAACTATGGATGTGCGGCTGGAAAATTGATTTTTAGGAGGGAGCGAGCGTGGAATAAGCTGGTGTTGCCACTCCTGACTGCGCTGCCTAAAATTGTTTGGAGAAGGGATAACTCCTTCTGGCATGGTGTGTCTTGCTGCTGCTGACAGCACAATTTCTACCCAGTTATGAGATCGTTTTTCAATCAAAACTCTTCCCTCCCAGCTCTCCAGTTTGTCCAGAATGGTTTTGTCCCTCCTGAGGCAGAGTGGAGCTTTCCTGATGGTACTGACAGTGTCGTGAGCTGGTGCATAACTGGATCCTCTCTGAGCTGCAAAGCACAGGCAACACGTTGGTAATTTGCTGTAATGGGATCTCTCTGTGCCCAGCAGAATTTGTAACCTGGGTTGGAATTTGGTGTTGATGAGAGGACTTCGAAAAGAAGGGAGGGTGGCTGGATAATTCCTCCTGAAGGGCAACAGTGGGGCAGCTCTGATCTCTCCTCTCTGTGAGCAGGGACAGGACCCAGGGAACGGCTGGAGCTGTGCCAGGGGCAGGTTAGCCTGGATATTGGGGAAAGGTTCTTCCTTCAGAGGGATGCTGGGCCCTGGAACAGCTCCCCAGGGAATGGTCACAACCCCAGGGCTGCCAGAGCTCCAGGAGAGTTTGGACAACGCTCTCAGGGATGCACAGGGGGGGATTGTTGGGGTGTCTGTGCAGGGCCAGGAGTTGGATTGAGATCCTTGTGGGCCCAACTCTGGATGTTCCATGATTCTGTAATGGATGAGGAATTTAAGAATGTTGGGGTAGGAGCCAGAAGCTGGAGTAAGGACAGCGTTAGCAGGTAGGAGATCAGGTCCACGGAGAGGAAATGAGAGTAAGGGTGGGAAATGTGAATCTGCTTTCAGTTCCTCCCGAGCATTTCTTTCTAAGCACACCAATTTGTTTCCACTCTGTTCCTCGATGGTCCCTAGGGATCTGGCTCTGGCAGAGGGCTGGAGGGTGACAGGCTGAGGAGTGCTGGGCTGCTGTTGATCCATGAGTGGCCATGGTTTCTTGCCCGGGATATGGCCAGGACACCCAGGAGGTGTTTGGGAGAGGTGTGTGGCCATCCTGACTGGAGGGGAAGAAAGACCAAACCAAACTCAGTGTGTAGGGCATGGGAATTGTTCCCTCTGAATTATGGAAGAGCAGGTGTTTGTAGTGATTCCCCTCCTGTTCCTTCCTCCCCTGCAGCAGCCAGGCTGGAAGTTGCCACGGGAGCTGCTTTTTCCATCCCTGTGGTCCTGTAATCAAACCACTCCTACGTTTGTCCTGACCAAATTACAAATACGTGCGGTACGTGGGAGATGCAAATCAAGCCAGGTGCTGATTGCACTTTCACCCTCATGTTTCATCCAAGGATCCTGGTTTCATCTACTCTCTGCTCTTCCAGGTATTAGTTTGCTTGACAAAACCAGAGGGATCTGCATCACCTCTCCAGCACTGGAATCAGAGATGAGCTGGACCATCGTTGCTGATGCTCATGAAAAGCTGAGTTCCAGCTTTGGAGGTGCTGTGAGTTGGGAAGAGTGTTAGGGCCATGTTGGAGCTGTTTGGGATACTTAAAAATAATAGAAAATACTGATTTGCTGAAGGAGAGCTCCTTGGAGGCAGTGGCTAAGAACACTGTAGGTTTTCCCTGTCCAGCTGCCTCATGGATGCCTGGAGCTTTGTGAAGAAATTTGCCACAGTCTGATGCACTCATTGTGGAATTAAGGACAAACTTTGATGCCACTGTTTTAGGACTGTTTCCTTATTAGTTGAATCTTTGCTTGAAAAAAGTCTCAAGGTTTTTGTCGCCACGTCTCTGAGTCCTCTCTGAGCAGCACAAGACACTGGAGTCAGATTTTCTGAAGTTTCACCTCTGTTTTTTATTTTATTTTTTTAAAATAAAATATTCCTTAGATTGGAGTTGGAATGATACAGCTTCCATCTGGGAACTATTTTAGATTTAATTTGAAAAAACAGACTGTAAAACACACACTCGTAAAAACAGTTTGTCCTTTCCAATGTACTAGAAAATGATTCTCAGCAGCCTCTTAATGCCCTCTGCTCGCCTGTATTTAAGCTCCATGACATGCTCAGAAACACAGTTACAGTGGATTTTAATACTGGGTCATACATAAATTCCCAGTATGGATCATTTGGGGAAGATTAATATGGAGAATATGTTAATAGTAAAGAATTTGAAGTCGTTGCAGATTTTGCAGCACTGGGTGTGCACGAGGAGCTCGGTGACTGTAAAGTTGCTGTCCAGGTTGGCTTGAAAATGAGATTACTCAAAAAATGTGCTTATAACTTCGGAAATTGTGTGCCCATAGATGTGCACAAACACTCCTGCCTTAGAACTGTGGAATCCCAGAATGGTTTCAGTAGGAAGGACCTGGAAGCTCATCCCATTCCACCCCCTGCCATGGGCAGCGACACCTTCCACTGTCCCAGGTTGCTCCCAGCCCCATCCAACCTGGCCTTGGACACTTCCAGGGATCCAGGGGCAGCCACAGCTTCACTGGGAATTCTATTCCAGGGCCTCCCCACCCTCCCAGGGAACAATTCCTTCCCAATATCCCACCTAACCCTGCCCTGTGTCTGTGGGAAGCCATTCCCCCTTGCCCTGTCCCTCACGGCACTCTCCAAAGGTGTGGATCAGTTTTCTGCAGACTTCTGGAATCCAGCTCCCCACTTTTGTGTTTTTAGCATTCCTTGTGCCTCCAGCTCTACTCAGGGCAATTTTTTTGGTACGAGGCAGGAGCAAGGCACCACTTACCCAGCCTAAGGATTTACCAGCTGATCCCATCGATTTTCCATAGGGTGCCACTGATTTCCCAGGCTTTGATTTGATGCTGTTATTCATGAACATCTCCCTCAGCCCCAGGGAGGTCCCTTGATTAAGTCATTCGTGCTTCATGGGACCTCATGGGGAGCCCAGGCTGCCTCAAGTAATGAGCTGACAAGACTGGCAGCATCAGATTGTATCAGCATCCTGCCACATGTCTTTCCCTCCTGATTCCTTTTTATTCATGGTGGGCTCGGTTATGGTGCCATCTGATTTTTGTGAGAGGGAATTTTTTGTAGCTTGGCAATGGAGAAGCAGAGTTAGGCAAGGATCATGTAAAAACGGTGTCTGACCATGTTTAACCTGCCCTTCTCCTTCATCCCCAGCTTCAGGGTTTGCTGGAGACTTTAAAAAAAACCCCAAACCAAACATCAAATTGCTTTTGAGTAACGTGAAATCCCGATTATGGAAATGTTCATTGCGTAGCACAACGCACATTCATGTTCTGCCTGCTCAGAAATCCTGCTGGTGTCCTGTGCATGGGCATCTAAAGGGAATTTTTAAAAACTTGTTGAAGTGGCTGTGTGAAACCAATACCTTCATGGCTAAAATGAGTGGGTTTGGGTGCACAGCGACACTGATGTGTATTTTATGGACAAATACGCTGTTGAGGTCTTTTCCAAAGGAGCAGGCAGCCTAAATTGGGTATTGCAGCAAAACTAACCAGCAGAGACGGGTGGGTAAAGAGCCCTGGGAAGAGGGGATTGGTGGATGTTCTTGATCTGGGAGAGGGGAATGGTGACATTCCTAAGCTTTTTCTATGTTTGAAAATCCCATTTTCAGTTGTTCATATTATGCCAAGCTTTAGGTAGAGCATTCCAACTAGTTGCTTGCTGGTGCTGTTTGGGAAGACTGTAATGAAAACTGTTCAGCTGTTTTGGAGGATGAGACTGAGAAAACACATTCTCTTGCAATTAAAAATAAATACAAATAAAGGCAGGGTGACCAATTCAAGTCACGGTGCCTCTGCACTTGGGAGCAGTGACTGGATGGTTGGCAAATATCTCTTTTGCAGTTCCCATAAAAATCCACCAAAGCTGTTTTCATTTGGAAACACTGAGGGAATAGGGGCAGGGAATTAAGAGGGAGGGGAGGGAGAAAATCTGTGTTTCTTAATCATCACTGAATACCACCCTCGGGTTGGATCCTGTCCTTGCTGTTCCCATGGACTGTGTGATTTTGGGGAAGCTGCTGCAAACAATCTCTTCAGAAATATTTTTCCCAGAGCACTGGTTTTGGACACCCTGGATCTAATTTTGCAGGGATGATGGAATTTAGTGGGACCTGCCCTCTCTGTGTGTGCCTGTATGTGGAAAATATGTGTGTATATACAGCTGTATGGTGGCAAAGATGATAAAATATATCTGCATATAAATGTGAAAGTGTTGAAGGCCGGGCTGGATAGGGTTTGGGGACACCTGGGATAGTGGAAGGTATCCCTGCCCGTGGCAGGGGGTGGAACTGGATGAGCTTTAGGGTCCCTTCCAACCCAAACCATTCTATGATGTATTAAAATCTGAGGCATCCCCTCGTTAGCAGAAGCTGCTGGTCCTTGCCCATCCTCTGAGGCTCCTGTCCTTGTGGGAGCACAACCTTGGTGCCTTAAGAGCTTCATCCTGGGCCAGATTTGGGTTGGAACCTCTTCAGAAGATTTTAAAAGAGGTGTCAGAAAACACAGTTGTACAAACTGTATTTCTGTAAGAATCCAGGCTGGATGTGGGCTGGGGCATTGAGCTCTTGGCTCGGAGCCTCGTGAGGGACAGTGGGGATAACACCCTTCTTTTCCTTTTGGTGGAGGTGGTGGTGACCTGCAAGAAAAGGAAATATGGTGAGGCATTACAGAGCATTACAGAGTATTTCTGTCTCCCTGATTCAGGAAGTTTTTCCTTGCAGAATGGCTGAGTTGAACACACATCTCCCCCCATGCTCAGTTAACCCAGCAGGAATTAATGCAGGAGATGTTCTTGTGTAACAAATCAAACCAGCAAACAACGTGCTTGACTTTGAGATGGAGCCTGTGACAAAATGCAGCAGGGCTCTGGACTTCACAGCCTTCTGAGAAAGCTTTTGCAGTGTCGAAGATACAGAATTAAACATCGTTGCTGGTGGCACCACCCATCGTTCCTGCGATGACAAAGGCCTGCAGGAGTTCCAGGTAGCAGGAAGAAAATGTGAGAGTCACTGAAAGGATGATTTGTCTTATCTGCTGGGCAAACACTTAGACTTGCCAGTTTTTCAGGTTATTTTTGCTTGATAGAGAGCAGATAAGCAGATTCACTTCTTAAGGACTGCTTCTCCTGCTTAATCAATTTTCTCTTGTCCGTAGTGAAAAGAAATTGAGTGTAAAATTTGTGCTTATAGGGAGGAGTGGGTTCTCTGTGAGCTGCTCTGAACAAATTCATCTTTGTGTGACCAGGCAGCATCAGAGCTGTCATGAAGATCGTGTCAGCCCCTGTCTCTGCTCTTTTTTCATCAGGATAGGAAATAAAAGTCATGGAAAGGCTTTGATAAAGCTGTAGCACTGTAAATGTGATCAGGGGAGTTCTTAGGAGTAGCTGCATCCTGGCTCTTGTGATTTTCATCAAGTACAGAGAACAAGAACATCTGTGGAGTTCACACCACCAGTGGAGTAATAAATCGTTCCCAGAATATGATAAATGACTCGGAGCAATCCAGATGATTTTTAAAGCGGAGGATGGAGGGAGCAGAGTGGGCTGTGCCTGGGACAGAGGGCTCAGCCCTCCAGGAGCAGTCTCTGTGCAGAGGTGCTTGTGGTTGGACCAAGCAGCCAGATCTGCTTCAGTTCCCAGAATAAGAACTGTTTAATGCCATCTATGGACATGTGAGCTGGGAAATAGGGACAAAGGATGTTTTTACTCCAAAAACTGAATTTCTGAAAATACTGTTCAAGTAGCGTATTTAGCTCCGATATCCGTACGTTAAAATAGACGTGGGAAAAGCTGGAGATCCTGCAGAAGGAGCAGCAGGGCAGCTTTGGGATCAGGGTGAAAATATCTAAAGTTGGACTTTTAAACTCTTCCACTGTGTTTACGGGTCAGGAGAAGAGACCAAAGCTTGAGTCCCTTCTCGGGGGAGAAGGTGCTGGGTGCTGCTGAGTCCTGGAGAGGGTGGGGAGAAGCTGTTTTTTGGAAGGTGATATTGAAAGGTAGACAGGGGCTGGGATTAATCACTGGAGCAAATTCCTAGGAAGGGATGGATTTGCTGCCTCTTTGAATGTATCTTTGGAAGTTGAACTTGCTTTTTCTTTACCCGTGGGAATGCTGAGATCCAGAGAGGGTGACACCAGTTTGGTGGCAGTGAGCAAAGGAAGTTTCCATTGCCTTTCTTGAGGACAAAATCTCAAGGCACCTTTTCTGCTGCGAAAGCAAAATGCCATCATGGAACAGAGGGTGGTGGTTTTGCACCATAAAACACTGGAAGTTCTTGCTTGGACCAGTTCCTTTTTGAATGAATTTTGGCAGTGGGCTGGAAGCTTAGGACAATTTTCTGGAAGGGGATTGTTGCTACTTCTGTGTATTCTTCCTGCTGGAGAAGGAAGAACTGTGCCAAGACAGATTCTAACGTGCCTCGAGTTCTTCTTTGCAGCAGTTCATTTGAGCATCCCTCGCTTTCATGCTAATTCTTTGTGCCACTCAACTGGTTTAAGGTGAAAAGGATTTGTAATATCCCCAGCTGTGGGTTCAGGTGGAGAGGGACACAAAGAACCTTAATTTGAAGGTCCAGTTTTATCCCTGAGTGTATTGAGCCCCTGAAGTGCGTGCAAAGTGGTCTCTTTAATGAAGTTTTTTTTTTTCTGATTTAGATAAGGAGAAAAAACCTCCTTCTTTCTCCTCAAAAGTAAGTCCTAATCATGGAATCATTTAGGTTGGAAGACTTCTCTGAGATTATTGAGTCCAACCGTTCCCCCAGCACTGCCAAAGCCACCACTGACCCGTGTCCCAAGTGACCCATCCACATGGCTTCTAAATCCCTCCAGGGGTGGGGACTCCACCCCTGCCCTGGGCAGCTGTGCCAGGGGTGGGCAACTTTTTTGATGAAGAAATTATTCCTAATATCCAGTTTAAATATTGTTTTTTTGTCTTGTTTCTCCTTGTTGATAAGTGTTAGGAGTAAGGGTTCCAAAGTAAATGTCCTGTTTTCCTTATCCACCCTCATTTTCACGTTGGAAATCCCTGCGAATTCCTCCTTTTCTTATGCAAAGCCCTCTCTATCAGCTCCATCGGCAGACTTGAGCTTGCTGAGGGAATTTAGGGATTTTTAAAGGGGATCTTTGTCTCTTTGGGATTTCAGTGGTCAAAGGTCAAGGTCGAGAGTTGTGTCTCCTGCAAGAGGGCGTGAAAGGGGAATTGTGGCATCTGGAGTGGGTGTCTGGGGACACTTGGAGCTCTCAGTGGAGCGTTTCCAGTGTGAGTTGCACCCTGCCTTGTGTGCTGGCAGCTCCTGGTCAGCTGTAAGGTAAATTATTAGCTTAAATCCCTTTCCCTTCCGGTGACTCAGCAGCTTTTAGGGCATCTCCAACCTGCCTGATTTTGGATCGTGAGCCTGAACCCAGCCTGGCAAAGTCTGTGAAGGTACAAGGGGAAACTTTGGTGGCAGGTTTGGACTTGACACTTGGGGCCGGGGCGGGGATAATTTCCCAATTTGTTTCTGGGAAATCAATTGGTTTTGTTCAGGTTTATGGAAGAAACTAACAGTTTATCCTTCAGCAGCCTGTTAAAATTCCTTTCTCACAGTGGGATTGTGAAATCTTTGACTTTCTCTCTGCTTGCAACAACAGGTTTTAATTTCCCTGTTTGTGAGATTTTGTTTGCTGAAGTGGAAGGTAAATAGGGGCTCTCTGGAGTTTTCTTGTGGGGATTTCTCCCCTCGTAGGCCCCTCCTGCTTTATCCCACTCATAACAACAGGATCCCCAAGCACTCCTTCATTTCCAGCTCTGTTTTTCACACTCTTTTCTGGAGGATTAATATGCTGGGTAACCTCTGTGCATAAACAATTCAGGAGCAAAAGCTGGAGAGCAAGTGTGCTTAATGGAGCCTGATGGTTTTTTTGCCAGTTTTATGGGACACGTTGCAGGAATTAGCCCGGGAAACTTCTCTGCTCTTAAATATCAGAGCTCAGTTTAATGCTCTGTGCTGTCCAGACGTCTGCTGGACTTTGGCATCTCCTTAATGGCACTTGGAATGGAAGTGCCAGGAATGCTTTCCAGAGCTGTGGATCTGGGCTTGTGTTGCTCTGTCTCCATCGCGTTGGCCTTCAGCTCAGGTTGGAGCGTTGCATCCCAGGAATGATTTCCAGGGGCATATTTCTGTATTAGGCTGCAATATTTGTCTGCCTTAGTGCAGGAGAAGGAGCTTAAATAACTGTACTGAAACCAACTTTTAGATTGGCACCTCTGACAGTGGGAAAAAGAACGGTGGTGCAGGCAGGAGAGGGAAAGAAAAAACCAGCCTGGATAAGAGCCTTGAAAGAAGAGAAAATAGGGAAGCAAGTGGGGATAATTGTCAGGGAAGAGTGAGGTGGAAGCAGATGGGGATGTTTTTGTGACCAGGGGTAAAGGAAAAAGCTTTTTGGTGAGCACTGTGAAGGTGAGCAGAGGAAAATGGACTAATTTCTCTGGCTAATGAAGAGATGAGGTCAGAAAAGAAAACTGAGAGCGTTAAGTATCCCAAGATGCCATTTAGGGGCTGCGTGTTCCACTCCTGGCCTTCCCCAGCCCCCATGGACAGGGATTGTTCTGGGCCACCTGGGGCTGCGAAATCTCCATCCCTGTTTCCTGCGGGGCAGGAGATCTGTGTACATGTCTGAGAGGCTGGGTTTAATTTCCAGGAGGATGTAGGTCTCACTTGTTTATGTTGGAGCAGCGAGCTGGAGAGGCCAGGAGGAGACCATGTGTGGAAGAGCAGGGCTGGATTCCCCGTGGAGCAGAGGAGCCTTCCTGGGCATCTCTCCACAGCTGCTCTCTGCATCAGGCAGGAAAAAAAAATGCAATTTAAATGTTCTTTAAAGAAGATAACAACAGCAGAGTTCTGTTTCAAAGGATGGAAGGCTCCTTATCCACTAAATACATCCCGTCACGTAGATTCCTGTGATCTCCAGAGACCTTTAGGAACTCCGGCTCGCCACGTGGCAGCACATCAAAGGAGTGTCCGTGGGGCTTGGAGTACAAACACGGAATATGCAGGTGCCATAGGGAGTTCACAAAGCTCTGAGTCCGTGCCCAGGGAACAGATATTCCCTTGCTAAGACACCATCTGACAGCCTCCCCCTTCCAGACAACTCTGCATCAAAGATGACCTGGAAAACTTTTTTTAATACATTAAAACATGTCCCAAACTTTAAAATGCTGAAGTCCGGGTATAAGAACTTTCCCTCTGCTTAGAAGATCTTTCTTTGCAAAGTAACTTTGCTCGTCCTCACAGATTTTAAGCTCTGGGAAACGTGGAGCTCTCCTGGCACGGTGTCTGCATGTGCTGAAGGGGGACATGAAGGGACACACGACAAAGGGACAGTTGAGAATGACCCGTTCTCCAGTACTGGTGTGGCATCATCTGATAATCTGCTGGCTTCCCACTGCCAGAGGGCAGGGTTAGATGGGATATTGGGAAGGAATTCCTGACTGTGAGGGTGGGGAGGCCCTGGCACAGGTTGTCCCAGAGAAGCTGTGGCTGCCCCTGGATCCCTGGAAGTGTTCAAGGCCAGGTTGGATGGGGTGAGGATGAGGATTTCTCTCCTCTGCCCATGGCACGGAGTGACCCAGGTCCAGCAGTGTCCCCTCCGTGCTGAGTCAGGATCAGTGCAGGTGACCTCGTGGCCCTGTGAGCCCTTCCAGATTTGTCAGCCTTGCACCCCCCTCTCTGCAAGCACCCCAAGAGGTGGGATAAGGTGACCCACGTGTGTTTCATAGCCTGCTGTGTGTGGGTAGGAGATGGGGACCTCAGGAAAGCTCAGCACCCTGGGAAGCAATGGGGACACCGGGCTTGAGGTCAGTCACAGATTTATCTGGTACCCAAAGTCCTGCAGTGCTCTGACCAGGGATGGCCCTGTTCATTCCACCCTCCCACAAAGTAACCTTTCCCTGTTTTTCCGGGATAGCTTCCCTAATGGGATCTGGGATGGAGCCCTCTGCCAGACAAGCAGCCAGCAGACATCTCAGCAGTGGGATGTTCTTCCCCTCCGGCCCCGCGGTGTCTGGGGCAGCTGGACGGGGATGAAAACCAGCATCTCCCACCAGCTTGGGGTTGTGAGGAGAAGGGGTTGGTCCTTGAGTTCAAGGAATTCATTTGCCTTTTGATCATCCATAGGGAAGAGTCCGGCAGAACCTCGGGGTGCTGCTGGGACAGAAAGCAGACGTCTGCTGTCTCAGGAATCCTCAAACCGTTTCTCCTCTGGCCAGCGCCGTTGGAGGCTTTCCTGCATTGGATCTGTGCCAGCCTCGTCGTGCTCGTGTCCCCAGCTTGTCACCTGCTGTCTGCGTCCCAGCAGATGTGACAGAGCACTGCTGGCTCCCGATGGTGGGGAGAGTCACGACGCGTTTCTGTGTGTTCCTGAGGTTTGGCAGAGCTGCAAAAGTCAGCATTTCCCCCGTTTTATGGATCTCTCCCTCCCCTTCTGCCGAGTGGGAATAACATTGCAGAAAGCGCCTGTCCCCGTGAGGGAACTATTTGGTGGCATTCAGGAGTTGCTGAGTCTTGAAGAGCTTCTGCTGGTCCAGCCAGTTCTTTGAAAGTTGGAGGTTTTGGGTACTTTTTTTTTGTTAAAATAGCAGCTTGCGACGGGCCAGATACTGTTGTGACAGTGCCTCTAAAATCCTTAAGCTGCTTGAATCACTCCAAGGAGCCAGGCAATAAAAGAGCTGGAATAAAATGTATCCCACAATGTCCTTCACTTCTGCTGACAACTGCAGTTTAAATTACTGGTGCAACCTTTTAGCATAGCTGGCTTGTAAAAACTAATAAAATGTAAAATGAAGTTAAAACAGCTACTTGCCTCTTCTTCTCTGGTGGAGAGTAGGGAGAAACCACCCTTTTTTTGGGGTGAGCCTGTGCTGGGGTGCTGTTATTGCTGTTAATGACAGTGATCAGAACAAAATATTCATATATACTGGGATTTTTACATAATTTTAATTATATAGTGTTTATTAGAGAAGGGGCTTCACTTTAATCATAAAGTGGCATCTATTCTCTGAAGAGCCCGAGGTTTTCCAGAGCTTACATTAGAATTAGGCTTTTTTAAAAGAACTCTTAAGCTCTCTTCTAGTGGAAGGTGTCCCTGCCCATGGCAGGGGGTTGAAATGAGATGATCTTTGAGGTTCCTTCTGACCCAAACCATTCTGTGATTCTCAGGAGAGTGCTTTGTTTGACTGGTAGATTTTGGGCATCCCATTGCCAGATGCTCTGATTCCTTGGCTCCTTTGCCCCAAGTGGCTGGAGTTTCAGGGACTCAAAATAATTGGTGGCTTTGGGGGAGAGAAAAAAAAAAAAAAAGGCAGATTTTTATGTTGTGAACTGTCAGCATTCCAAGCTTGCCATAAAACATCTCCTCTCCTGGGAGAGGCAGCGAGGGCTGTGCAGATGCTGGGCTCGTGCAGCGTGGGTGAGGTTTGAAGCGGATATTTCACAGGTCAAGTTGAAATGAAATCCTCAGCTGTGGCTGTTGTTGAGTAACATCTTCACTCGTGATTTCTGGAGAACTCTGGGGAAAACTTTGCAATCAGGGAAGGAAGGAGGGGTAGAAGGGTCGTGGCTGTTCTCGTTTCTGCAAACATTTCGTGGCCGCGTGCGGATGGAAGCGTGCCAGGACCCGCAGCCTGCCAGGAGAGGCGAGCTCCCATCACGACGCGTTTCCTTTTTGTATCCCAAAGATGTGGGCACTCAGGAAGTGTTGTGCCAGCTGAAGAGAAAGGGATGGAAGCAGCCTTTATAAGCAGCACCAGCCTCCGAGGACCAGCCCTGACTCCCAGCCGGGAGCGGCAGCGGAGCTGGGACTGGGGAGAGGCTGCGAGTATGGAACACATTAAGGAGAGTCAGGGTGGGGAGAGGGAGGTCGGGATGCTCTGCTGTCCCAGAGGCTGTGTAGGAGGATGAAGGCAGGATGTGGATGGTCCTTTTTGTTGTAAAACAAAGGGAAATGCCGCTGACGGCCAAGGCGTCGCCCGCCACCTGAAGGATCATCCTGGAGCCTCGGGCTTTTCTTGACTAAAGGTATTTTATTGTCTTTAAATTTTTTATCTGTTTGTCTGCTGAGATCAGACGGTTGTTTGCAGCAGTAGCGTGGCTGAGAGAGGATTTGAGCTAGGGAGAAAGCTGGATGAAGCATTGGTGGGAATGGCTGGGCTTGAGGCTGGACTTGGTGGGTGGAACTCGTGGCGCGTCACGGAACAGGTCGGGCTGCAGTGATCCTTTTGGACCTTGGCACTTATGGAGCAATGGGGTTAACGATTTAATTTAATATTTTTGTGGGAAATGATCACATGGATGTAACCTGGGAGCTGTCAATTATCAGGTGTTGTAGAGGAAGAATTTTGTGTGAAGGGAGCTGAGAACACCTGGAAGCTGGCTCGGAGCTGATGGAGCTGGGAGCTGGTGACCCACATCTGATCCCTTTTAGTTTTGCAATCTCCAGGTGGTCTCATTTGTGCCTGACTCCTCCTCTAGTGTCCTCCAGCCTCCCTTACCCCCCAGCAGCCCAAACTGTCAAACCTGTGGGAGCTTTCAGGCTTAAGACTATGTCCTAAATCACAGAATCCCAGAATGGTTTGGGAGGGAAGGGACCTTAAAGTTCATCTTGTTCCACGCCCTGCCATGGGCAGGGCCATCTTCCACTCTCCAGGTTGCTCAGTCCCTCTTTGGAGAGGCCCAGAAGGAATGTTTGTGTCTGAGTGCCTCTCTTGCAAGATGGCTCGAGGCCATGCATAACTTATTCCTTAAGTCCATGTGGCTTTGTCTCTGTTTTTCTACTAAACAGGAGGGAAACCCTTGAGATCAGCGCTGGGAGGAAGAAGAGAGGTGGTGAAGGAGTCGATGTGGGATGTGGGACAGGTCTGAGCCGAGGAGCCAAGGGACAACAGGTAAAGCACAAAGGAGCGCTGCAGTGTCAGGCTGCCCCATGTCTAGGGTTAAGCTGCTTCTTCCCTTGCTGGATTTTAACATAATCTACCAAAACATCTCACACCCTTCTAACAAACACTCTCCTCCTCCCCATAGTCCAGTTGAAATAATGGTGAGATGAGGAAAGCTGGTAAAAATAGGGCAGGCCCAGGACAGTGTCACCCCCAGAGCTTTAATCAAGCCCCTTACATATTTTTTGGCCATCAGCTCTTTCATTTAATCATCCATTAATTGCTGAAAGTTTTAGCCAAATTCATTTGGCAGAACTGCAGGCGAAGAAGCAGCATTTCACAATATTCTGGTTTCAGCAGTTTTAAATTCTGATTTTAAAAGCAGTGTTGAATGTCACTAATGGCCTGAGCTCAGTGTCTGGGTGCCTCGGGATCCAAATCCCTGCGCACAGCTCAGGGGGAAGTTGGGCTCTGAACATTTTTCCTTCTTTAGCATCATTCTCTGGGCACATTCTTGTCCCCAAACTCTTTGTAATCGAGGTGTGAGGATTAGTCCATGGGTGCACAGCTCTTGCGGGGGTGTGCGGCTGACTGGGAGCCTTCCAATCTCACTGCAGAGGCTGGAATTGCTGCCAGCAGCACATTTCTCCTTCTCCAGTTTTCTTCTCACTCCTGTAAGGAAGCCAGAGGATGAGATTTTGTGCCCTGCTCTGAGCTCCTTCAGGCAAACTCCGGCTCTGGAGCGTTGTCAAAGCTGCTGATGAGTTTGGGCTTCAGCAAAGGTGTCAGGAGTGAAGCAAAGGGGCTGGAGCACGGAGTCACTTCACTCCTGCCTGTTCCAGGGAGTGGCATTTTCTGGCACAGGGACACAAGGACACCAAGAGGCAGCAGCATCCTGTACAAAGCTGCTCTGTCAGCCCAGGTTTCGGAGGGGAAGCAGCACGTGGATTGTGACTGGGAGCCACCAGAGTCACTCAGGTTGGAATCTGGCTGCTAAATCTGATTCCTGCTCTTAGGAAAACTTGGATGAAGTGCGATGGGCTGTGATACAGCACGAAGCACATTAGGTGCTCTCAAGGTCCCTTTTGGTCTTGAGCTCTGCTACTCTGTGAAGAAATCACAGCTGCACCTCTAGTGACACATGGCCAGTTCAAGCCCCTGTTTTGACTCTCCATCAGAGGATTTCTCCAGGAGCGCCGTGTCCTTGTGAGCCGTGTTTGCAGCATCTGCTCCCTATATTCTTGGGCTGAACTGCTTCCAGCAGGCTTAGCAACTGTGCCTGTGATTTCCTCCAGGAAATCCAACCATGCAGGATGGTGTTTAGCTTATGGGACTGTGACTATCAAACCATCACCGCATTCTTAAGTTGCCTTTTTTATTATTTTTAAAAATATTTTAGCTGTCTCCCTACCCCCAACCCCCTATCTGTGCATCTATGGAGTTTTTTTTCCTGCCTTGTTCAAGTGAAAGAGTAAATCCCTTTTGATTTATTCCAGAGCAGCCCTCGAGCTCAGCTCCTGTGAGAGCCTGCTGACTTGGAGTTCAAAAGATCTCACGTCTTTGAGGCCAGGCTGTGGTCTTCCATCTTGCCTCAAAGTTAAACTGAAAGAGAAAATTCCTTTTCTTCTTAAAAAGAGAGAAAATCACCATGCTGTGTAAGGGAATCAGACTCACCTGGAGCAGCAGAGAATGCCAACATGCAGAATTCCAGGTTAAAATCTGGTTGTTTAGCAAGGCTTTATTTTCAAGCACTGAGCACGTTGTTTGGAAAGTGTTTTATGGAGATAAATACTCCTTTAAAAGCAGTGCTGTTGCCTGGCTGGGATCCAGCCTGTGATCTTACATTAAAGCGTTTTTGGGGTGTTTAAACCACTCCATTACCACGGTGGCTAGAAATGGTGGTTCTCATCTCCACTCTGCTGCAGATCTGCAGGGTGAGATGAGATATTAGGAAGAAATTCTTTACTGTGCGAGTGGTGGTGAGGCCCTGGAAGAGAATTCCCAGAGAAGCTGTGGCTGCCCCTGGATCCCTGCAAGTGTCCAAGGCCAGGTTGGATAGGGCTTGGATCAACCTGGGACAGTGGAAGGTGTCCCTGCCCACAGCAGGAGTGGGATGGGATGATCTTTAAAGTCCCTTCCAGCCCAAATAATTCCATGGTTCAATGAGGTACAGACAGATATCTGGCATACATATATGTGTGTGTATGATTTATATCCATGTATAGAGCAAAATGAACCTGTAAGAACTATTTATATCCTATTTCACTTCCAGAGGGCCCTGCTTAGTCCAGATTTATGCAGTTGTGGCTGCAGCTGTGAGCTTGGAAGGGCAGAGGTAATGGAGGGGAGACTTTTAATAGACAGAGGGACCCTCCTTTTAAAACCCAGCTCCTCCGAGCAAGGTGACCTTGGCTCTGGTTCTAACTTGGGAATCCAGCCCTGCAGAGGCAAGGAGATGCTGATCCACGGAGCAAAGGATTGGTCAGACCAGCAGAAGAGGAAGCACAGGTTGGGCTGGGGGAGTTTTCAGCACATGTGAGGTTGTCAGGCTTGCAGGTAAAACTGTGGGTGCTCTCCCAGATTTGAATATAGACCTGGGAGGGGTGTATCTTTATTTTTTTTTAAAATCTCCAGTCCTGGTATGGCATGCTGGGGAGAAACCCGGGTTTTTTACCTACAACCAGGCAGCACAAAGGACTGGCAGCGTAAGTGACAGCTCAGGTAGCCCTCACAGGTGTGGGGAAGGTCTCACATGGCGTTGTGCCAGGCCTTCTCAGCAGAACTCTTCCAGAAATCCTTTCTTTCAAAGTTTTTGGGCCTGTGGAGAGTGTGCACGGGAACACCTTGGTGTTTGTACTCCCCTTTCAGGAAAAAATGTGTAGGAAGCTGTGTGAGACTGCAGTAATTCTCTGGCATGTGTGGGGACAGTAAAGCCACACAGCTCAGGTGACAGTAAAGGACAGGTAACAGACTGGCTCTTCTGCTCTTCTGTCCCCACTCTTCCTGCTTTTCCTTCAGCAGAGAAAACCCACATCCCGACCTTCTCCCGTGTTCTGAGCCGGCAATAAAGTAGGAAAACGTTTTTTTCCCCAAATCTAATTTGAAACATGATGACTGGACCGTTCTTAAACAGCTTCCAACTTAACAATAAAGAAACTTCACAGAGTGCTTGGCAGGAGCCTCTGTACATAATTTAGATCATAATCAGATGCATTAACACATTTTATATGGATCTCATGGGGGCCAGGAAGATGAGGTGTGCCGGGTAATTTCTTTCCAGATTTCTTTACCTGATTGTTTATTACTCTTGGGGACTTCATTTGTGGTCCAAATGTCACCAGCAGAATCCTGCTGCTTCATGTGCCTGCATTTAGAGTAGCTGGTAGCAAGGCTTCAAATTCCTTAATTGCCCTGTTCTCCTCAGTCTTTCCTTTCTGTGGTTGTCAAAGTGAGGACTGGGAGGGAGAGAGGGAAGGGGAACAAAAAAAAGGACCCAAATCCTGCAAATTGCTGAGCTTCCCCTGTGCCTGGAGCTCAGTGGGAGGGAAGGTGCTGAGAGTGCTCCGTGTTTCCCACTGAGTACAATCAGGAGCTGCTGCTGGAGAACTGCATGGGGGAAGCACTTCCTCTCCCCTCCTTTCACTTTGAGACATTCATCATAAGCAGCTCTAATTTTATAAATCTCCTGAAAGCTTTTCGACACTCGGAGAAGAGAAGTGGTCGTGCGTCTCTCACGTCGCTTCATTGTTTTGCCATGAATCCACCCGAGCCTGAGACATCCTTGTGAAATCTCTCCTTTGACAGAAAAATCTGTTGCTGCTTTGAAAAGCGATGTTTTGGAAGTGTTTCTGCTCTGCTGGTTTGTATTATCCCCACAAAAGGTGGGGAGGGAAGTTCCCTGTCACTTCAACGTCTCCTTTGTACGTGCTGGAGTAATAACCCTCCCCGCGTGGTTCCTGGGATTTATTTGTTACTGAATGCCACGGAGTAGTGGGAAGCTGGGATTCCCAATCCTTCCCCAGCCAGGGGCCAGGCTCTGCTCCCACATGGATGCACAGCTCAGGTTTGGGACGTGAGGGGCTGCTCCTGTTCGCTCGCTCGTCCAGGCTGGAGCCACCCAACGGTGACCTCAGCCGGCTGCCATTGATCCAGAAGTTGGCACAACCGGGAGTCAAACCTCCAAGGCAAGTCAGATGTGGCCTGGGCGTTTGGGAAGGTGAGAAGGCTCAAGAGCATGAAAGTGGCTGGGTTTCACCTCTGGATCTGGGCCAGAGAACAGGCCTTGGGACCGTGGCAGCCCATACCAAAACCACAGTGATAATGGTACTGAAAAAACCACCTTTTTCACTGATAATGGTACTGAAAACCACCCCAGGCCAGAGGAGAAGCATGGATTTGTTTGCCTCTCGTTTTTTTTGCTCTTTAATAATTGTTTATCAGCATCAGGTGATGATGCAACAGCATCATCTCAGATTAGCTGAGCTCGTAAAGTGGCTTTTACCACAGAGCTTAATGATGATGGAGAAATGAGTATCCTTAAAAATCAGAGCTGATGGGGTTGTTGAATTTCCATTTTGTCTACTGAGTGAATCCCTGTGTCTCATCCTGTAACTCCAGTGCCTTGTGCTGTTGAAATGTCCACGGGGAGAGAGGAGAGGGTGAAGAGCTGAGTCACCCGGTGCCTCTTCCAAAAACTCCTGCCTTTTTCTGTGTTTTCCAGCTAAGCACTGAGGAATGGCATTACTTGCAGGATATTCTGCCTCGAGGTATAAAAGTCAGGGTGGTTGTGCTCTCCTGGACAAACCCTTTCTCCTCCATCTCGTGATTCCAAACTGGCGGGAGAGCATCAGAGCAGCCTGATCCAGGCAGGAGTGCAAGAGGGAGAAAATATCCCCAGTCCCTTTGCTATTTATGGCTATGTCACAAGCAGTTTCCTTGCTGCCAGTGCCCAGGTTTGCAGCTGGGACTGATGAATTCTCCTTAGGTCAGTGGCACACACAGTTTGGACAAGCTCGATGGCTTCTGGGTCCGGCTGCCAGAACTGCTGCTGAGCAGGGGGAATGAGGAGTTCAGGTTCTCTTTAGCAGGGGAATGTACTCTGCAGTTTTAAACTGACAGAGGGCAGAGTTAGGTTGCATTTTAGGAAGAAATTCTTTACTGAGAAGGAGAGGCCTTGGCACAGGTTTCCCAGAGAAGCTGTGGCTGCCCCTGGATCCCTGGAAGTGTCCAAGGCCAGGCTGGACAGGGCTTGGAACAACCTGGGATAGTGGAAGGTGTCCCTGCCCATGGCAGGGGGTGGCACTGGATGGTCTTTAAGGTCCTTTCCCACCCAAACCATTCTGGAATTCTATGATTGCTCTGTGGGGGATACTCTTTAAATATCACAAGGAAGGGAATAGACATAAATAAGGCAGAATGGGAAAGATAGAACAACTCTTCTGGTGTTTGGGAACGGGAATAAAGCGCATTTGTCTGTATCGGGCAGAAGGATGCTGCCTGTTGTGAACGTGTGTGGTTGCCCTCCTCTGGTTGAAAACAGAACAACCTCCCCAGTTCAGAGACTTTTTTGGGGGCAGGATTGTTGTGTTTCTTCGGAGTGACTTTGAAAAGAGTCGGGAGCATTTTAGATGCTGGGAATTGATCAGTGCAACTGCTCACCCTTCATCTGCAAAGCCACCCTGGGCAAGGGGCGGCTTCTGAGCTGCTGGAGGACGAGTTGTCCAGACCCAAGGGATGCATCAAGGCAAGAACGTGTCACTAAAGATGGACAAACTCTGCAGAAGTGGGTGCTGGGTAGGCAGGGCTTGGAGAGGCTGCAAAACACAGCTTGCTGCAAGATGTGGCTCTGAGGAATCTGTCACCCAGGCCTGGTGACCCCACAGCCCTGTCACACCTCAGAACAGGCAGCTGACCCCTGCCTGCCACTCTGCTCAGTGGAGTTGGCCTGAGTTATGCATCAGGCTGAGAATTATGTGACAGATTTAATTAGAAAATCATTTGCTGACCTTCAGTTGTATGAAAATAGTCTAAAAGTGAGTTTATCAGCAGTTAGCTGTTCCAGCAGAGAAGCAGAGGCTTAGAGGATTTAAGGAAACTGCATCCAGCACTGGTGATTTCCACTCGGGTGTGTTAGACCATGTCCTTGAAGGCTGCTGATACTCACTAAGTCAGGTAATCCTGGTCAGCAAAAACACTGGCTTGTGCTTTGGGTTTTTTTTTTTCCCATCTGGATCAGGACCAGCAAAGTCAGGGAGATTGCTGTGTGCCTCGCAAGAGTGTATTAAAGGTGAAACCTTTGCTCTGCATTTGGAACCCTTCCAAAATGTGAATCCTAGGAACTATAGATTTTGTCTTCTATGGATTTTGGCAAGACGGTTGTTGGAGCAGCTGAAAGGGAAATGAACCTGAGAGGAGCTTTTGACTTTGGTGAAACTCAGTAGTTACTTTCCAGTAACAGGGAGGCATTAAAAAATAGGCCAAACGTGGTGACACCTGCAATTGAGACAGCATCTAATCCATGTTTTTTTCCTCCCACTACAGCAACCAGACAGGATCCAGGGTGGGATGTGCACAGCTTGTGTATCTCTCTGCATGTTGGATACATGAAAGGATTTGGGGAAACAATTGTGTAGTGGTTGAGCAGAGAGCTGGTCCTTAAAAGGCTGTCCCTTAAATGTCTTTTAATGTCAGCCCAACCCGTTTAATCTCACAGCGTTGCTCTCACGAGTGTTTTAGCACCTCCTACAAGTATTAAGTCCTACAATGCCACTAAAACACCTTGAATTTTAGTGTGAAAGTGGTATTTGTGTCTTAGCTGAAGAGATGTATTCCTGTGTCCAGAGGTAAACCCCGGAGAGAGGGAAGCACAATGTGCTGGGAGGCTCCTCGCTGCCACCACCTCGTACATTCAATGAAAAGCTTACAAGGAGTTATTTTTATTATACACTACAGCTTTATCTAGTTCAGATATCTCCAGGAAAGGCTTCCACCTTCTCTGTGGCATTTCTTTGAATTGTAGAACAAATAAGGTTGGAAGGGATCTTTGGAAGTCTCTAATTCAATGTCCTGCTTATGGCAAAGGTAGATGAGATTGGCCAAGGCTTTGTCCGGTTGAGGTTTGACTGTGCTGGGCTGGAGGGGTCCACCAGCTCTCCAGGCTCCTGTTCCAGTCATTTGTTTTCCTACTGGATATCCACACAGCAGACTACATCAGAAACCTCGCTGCTGTCAAGGTAATCGACATCTGCCAAGGAGGTCGCTCGGTTTCAGGAGACAAATCGATGAGGTTTAGTTTGCCCACAGCACATCTTCTTACCCTTCATGGCCATGGGAACGGATTCCAGGAGGATTTGCTCCATCCATCCCCGCCCACAGACTTCAGCTGGCAGCAAGGTGTTGCTGTCCTCGTTATTCCAGGTACAAACACACTGCAGAGCGAGTTTGTTGTCAGAGTTAATACTTGGAAAGTGAGTGCAGATAACCTTGGCTTCCTCTTGACTTGGCTGCTCACAGGCTTTCACTGCCTTCCCTAATAAACCCTTTACAATAGCTTAGAGACACTTAAAGTTGTTAATGTTTAAATAAAGGGATTAATTTCAGGCCTCCTGCTGCTAAAGTTGTACGTTTGAATTTTGAGGAAGTGCCTTTTCCCTGCGAGGTGCAAACGGGCTCGGCAAAGCGGCTCCCTTTGATCAGCTAAATGGACTGGAACTCGTCGTGAGGAGCCACTGAACTCCTCAGCATCGATTTGCACTTGCCAGGCAATGGAAACAATTACAATGGCTCCATGAAGAGTAAATACAGAGGGATCTTAGGGCATGGATGCAGGCAGGTGCCTCAGGAAGGCCTGCCCTTTCAACCTGTTCCCGCTGTTGATTTTATTGATGATTGAATTGGTATTTTAACATTTCCATGCCTTGGTTTCCCGACCTGTAAATTACTTGCCTTCCTTTTGGGTTATTGAGCTTGGCTGACATGTATAAAAATTGTCAAGGTAGGGTGCCAAGCTCACACAAACTATTTTATTTTTAGTGTCTTTTGAAATCTTGGACTTTTTGTTCTCCCTTTTATCTGTCTCTTTCTTTTTAATCACACCAAATGGAAATAAATTCAATCACAGCTGGTGCTGGAGAAGAATCATTAGTCCCATCCAGCTGGCTGTCTCGGGGCCAGAGCGGGATTGTTCCCTACGCTGCATTTCCAAAGTATTTTATCTCCTTTAGTCCCGTGTGTGTGTGTGGAGTGATGAGCTCCTTTCACTTCTGTCGGCTCCCGTCATCGATCCGAACGGGAAGGGCTATTTTTAGGTGGCTGTAAGTAAATGGACATCAGGCACCGTGGAAAGGGGACTGGGTTATTTTTGGAAGCCCATCAGCAGCCGTTCTGGCAGGTCCTGCTGCGGGATTCGTCTTCGGCTGGGCTGTCTCAGGTTGTGGTATCGGTTCCCAAGGTTGTGAACCCGGTTTCTTGGATGTGATCTGCACTCTGAATGTGGAATCAGCAGCTGCTGGAGATTGCATTGGTGGCATCAGTTTCTGGGATTTAATTCCCCCTGGGCCAGGTCGAGATGGGGCCCCGAGCAACCTGATCTAGTGAGTGACATCCCTGCCCGTGGCAGGGGCTGGAATGAGATGAACCTTAAAGTCTTTTCCAACCCAAACCAGTCTGGGATTCTGGGTGATGGTTGAGCTGGAGATTTTGGGGCAGAAGATGAGGTTGGCTTAGCGGGGGCAACATGGGAAGTGCGCCTGGAGTGGAGCCAAGCCATGGAGATGATCCCACAGTTGGAGCCCTTGATGGACGAGGTGCAGGAGACTTTGGCACCTGTCAGCAGCCACACAGCAGGTTTGGGGTGCTCTTGGGAGTTGGCTTGGGATTATTCTGCTTCAGTGGATTGCAGAAGGGTGATGTTTTCTTGGTATTGTTTACTCTTTCTCATGAAGAAGTTTTGTGATGTGGGAACACGGTTTAGGGTGGGCTTGGCAGCGCTGGGTTGATAGTTGGGCTCAGTGATCCCAGAGGGCTTTTCCAACTGTAATGATTCTGTGATTCCATGATTCCAGAAGCGTTTTGGGACAGCTGTGCCACAGTTTGTGTGTGGAGCTGATGCTGCTTTGGAGCCCCTGGACTCTCCAGTCACTTGGCTGTGAATGTGCAAGTTGGAATCTGGAGGGGCAGTGACCAAATCAACACCATCGCTGCTGGAGAGCTCGGAAAGCCCCGGCTGAAAACCTCCTGTGGGGGATTTAGCTGCACATTATCTTCTCTCTCTGCCTCAGCAAAGACACAAATCTAATTGCAAAGGTCAGAACATGCTCTCACCTGGGTGTTCCCAGCCTTTTATTAGAGTGGTTGAAGGCCATTTCCTAAAATTAGCTGCTGCAGGGGAAAGCTGATACTGGCTCCGTATCAGACCCTTTTCAAAGCTCTGGGTGACCATTTACTTGATGGACTCCTATTGAAACTCATGGGTAAAAGGTAGAAAATGGAAGAAAACCAGCACCAGATGCTGCTTCCTAACCGAGAAATAAAATCATGTGGGTTTTTTGGCAGAATTCCTCTTCTTGGTTGTTTTTGGAGGTGTTTTTTTGTTTTCCCGAAGCTTTCCCAGGCAGGCCAGCGGCCTGCCTTTAGAATCAGACTTATTTTTGTTTTCCTCAAACTTCCTGGTGATCCAAACATGCTGGGGAGCTCTGGGAAGGGGAACATGTGATTCTGAAGGAGGCTGAAATGGTAAAGCACAGTCAGATCTGCTAAGCAACAGCATTGACACGTTTAAATAAATCTGCTGTTGACTAATATAGAGTGACATATTGAGAGCAATTAAAAAAAAAAAAAAAAGGAAACTAGGCACAAATTTGGGAAATGAGTGGAATGGGAACAGAACAAAGATGTTAGAGAGGACGTTGGATAAAAGAGAGGGAGGGCTGCTCCACAAAAGGAGTGTGCTGGAGAACCAGGGTGTCCATCAGGAAGGGGGAGACAATAGCAGAAGTGCAGATTTGTGCTGAAATTATCCCTTGGCAGTAGGATCCTTGTATTTCTGCTTCCCTGCCAACTCTGCTGGCTGCCAGCATTGAAAAGATTTATCCTGCCTAGTGCAGAGAGGAGCATGTGGTGGGGTGTCAGGCAGCTTAGAGAAGGTAAGGTGGCACTTCTTGTTCCGGTGGTGGCTCTGGGACTCGTTCCTTTGGATCTGCTGTGAGCTGGGTGTGAGTCCTGTCATTCCCATCCCCGAGGATGTGTGTAATGCTGGAGAAGGGGGCAGGGACTGAATCAGGAGGGGTTGGGCTTGAAGCTGGTGAAAGGAAATCCCTTAAAATCACAGAATGGCTTTTGTGGGAAGGGAGCTTAAAGCTCATCCAGTTCCACCCCCTGCCATGGGCAGGGACACCTTCCACTGTTCCAGGCTGCTCCAAGCCCCGTCCAACCTGGCCTTGGACACTTCCAGGGATCCAGAGGCAGCCACAGCTTCTCTGGGCAACTTGCAGAGCTCATCTGTGGAAGTTGCTGCTGCAGGAAGCTGTGAAACCGAGTGCTTGGTGTGTTTTTCCTTTCCTTCCCCCCCCCCCTTTTTTTTTTTAACGGTTCAGACTCTGTTCTATTGAGAACGTCTCTGATTGCTTGTTTCAAAAAAAGGTATTTTGGTGGACAGCTGCTGTTCTTCAAGGGCTCCTACAACTCCTATTTGTTAATGGTTCAGGGGAAATTGTCCCGAATAAACTGTTCCATGACTATGATTTACGGTTATTTTACACCCAAGCAGCTGGAAATGAGCACCGAGGAGTGAGGGGCTGGAGTGAACGGATCATTGGCTTGATCTAATACAGCCATCCTCGTGCTTCCTTAATATTTTTTTTGGATTCTCTACAGAGGCCAAATTGAGTTGTGAATTTTGTGCCCATCTTAACGACTTTGTTCCAGGCCGGTGCCTTCGTGTCCGTCTGCGTGGCGCGTTCACGGTGGAGCTGGTGGCTGTGTCGAAGGCTGTGTTTGCCAGCAGCTTTCCCAGCCTCTGGGAATGGCTCCCCTTTTCCTGGCTGGCCGTCAGGTGTTTACTCTGGCCACGAGCAGCCTTTGTGCAGTGGGTGGCAATAGAAAACTCACACTCTGACAAGCCTGGGATGGTGTGAGGCTGAAAGGGAGAGAGAGCTCTGCTGTCCCTCGGGGAAATTTCGTGTGCTCAGAACCATTCATGGCTCCAGCCACTGAGATGAGAATGAGATGGCACAGCTTGAGATGCTGGGGCTGGCTCTTCTGTCCATAATGACTGATGTGAACGGCCAGAAGAGACGTTTGTGGCTTCCTCATCCATTAGCACCTCTCAGCATCTATTTTCCAAACGGTCCCTGAAGTGAGTTGGAACCAGTTCCATGAGCTGGAACCGGTCTGATCTTCGGGATGATGGCCGGGAGACAGACAGCAGCTTGTGTTGGAAGCAGTTCCTTCATCTGCATGAGCCTTGTGCTGGCACTGTGGCCCACTGCCCACTTTTTGAGCTGCTCTGAGGACATTTGGCCCCTCTCCCCTACAGAAATAGCTGCTCTGTGTCTGAGATTCCTGCCTGGAGTGTTTGGGAGCCCAAGTAGCTCCAGCCTTCCCAAACGTGCCCTCTCTGCTGACATTTGGATTCCCTCCACGCTGTGCTGCGGGCGGGCAGGTGGGATTATGTGCTGAGAGTTATTTGGGTGATGTCTGGAGTGCAGAGCGTATCCACAATATCCACGGATTCTCTGGGAATTCTCTCTCCTGGCCACGGAATCGCATTAGCGACGTGAACTGTTGGAAGCCCTGTGAGCCAGCTCTGTCCTGCCCATCCTGCTGCCCGTCCAGGGAAGCTGTTGAACCATTAACTCTGCAAAAACTTGGCTGCTTTGAGGTGCTCGGTGACAGCACCGGTCTCACCACTCGTGGCTGAAGCGTTTGGACTTGGTGTGATTGCAGCAGACAGATTGTCTCGAAGCCACAAAGTGTTAAAGTGGCTTTCACGTTGGATACCAGTTAATAAAAATTTCCTTAAAAAGACAACATTGCTTAGCATTAGATGCTCTTTAATGTTGTCAGAGGGTTCTAATAAAACAGGGCTTTGGCATCTGCTCTTACCCGTTAGTCTTCCAATAACAGTTGAATCCATCAGCTGCTTGTGCTCAGATCTGAGGGATGGAGCTCACCAAAGCATTAACTCCGTATAAATGGTCTGAAAATGGGGAACTGGGGCTCTTTATGGGGTCCTGGAGAGCCCCATGCAAAACCGAAGGCATCAAACAGTGAGAATTCAGCTTCATTTGTGCTGCTGTTCCCAGAACTGGTGGGGGCACGTTGACACCACAGATTTTTTTCTCAAAATGCAGTGCTGAGCATTGCAGGGCCATTACAAGCACCTGACTAAATTAATAATCATTCCAGCTCTTTCTCCAGCTAAGAGGACACCATTAGGTTCGGGAGAGCAGCTGGGAAGTGCATTTGGACCAGGCTTTAAGCTTGGCAGGTTTTGGGTTCCAAAGGCATTTAAAAAACACTCCCCCAGCTCACACAAGGAGTCATGCTTTGGTGCCTTGGCCTGGAAGGCAGCGTGGAAGCTAAAAAATCTATTAGTGAGTTTCAATTTACTCAGGATAAATCCTTCCCCGAGGATTGCTCTTGTTCTGTGGAGTTTCAGGGTTTGGCATGATAACGTTTTTCTCCTTAATTTGTCCCTTTTGCACTTCCTTGGTGCGAGCAGGGAAAGCAGAAGCAAAGCTCCAGCAGGAGGAGAGAGGTCGAGGGTTCTGCGGGACCAGGAGATGTGTGGAGGGTGCAGAAGGAGCAGTGAGGCAGCAGAGCTGGGGGAGAGGGAGGACAGGAGAGACCCAAATGGGTGAAAGTGGGATTTGGACAGCAGGGAAAAGCTGGTGAGAGAGGGGGGCAAAGAAAATGATCTCGGCAGCTGCATTTTGTGCGGCCACTCCTGTATCCTGCAGCTGTTCATTAGAAATTCTGTTTATGCCACAGGGAGTTTTGGAGTCTCTGAAGCTGACACAGTTTTAATAGACAAAGACATTTTGAGTGCAGCACATCTGCTCTGGGATGCTAAGGAAGAGGCTCCATGCAGTAGTGCCGTTGGTTGAACCATTTCATCGTGCTTTTTTTTATTTTGAGGCCTCTCTTTTATCCTAAAATGTAATTTTTGAGGTCAAAAGAAGTGCTGTGTTTGCTCATTAAGTTCGCAGCCCTTAAACTGAGAGTCCTGCTGTAGTCTTCCTAAGATTCCCGAGTTCCCAGCCCTGAGAGCAGGCAGGATCACCTCTGACTTGGATCCTAAAGCATTTCCCAGAAGTGGCCATCACAGAGGTGTGAAGCACAAGCACAGGGCTGGGGCAGGAGGGTGCTGCTCCAGAGCAGAGACCTCCTTTGGTCGATGCTGCAATATTAAATATTTGGCGAGTAGGTCTTAAATTGATCAATTTATTTCTAGACAGGCTCAATCTAACCCTCAGCTTAACTTTTACAACCCGTGGCTTTCCAAAACCCATCTCATCTCGCTCAGTGATTGAATCTACCTTGTGCAGCTGAAAAGTTAATTCCTTCCTTCACCTCCAGCTCTGGTCAAGTTCCTCGGATCCCTCTTTGCCTGACCTCTCTCTTAGCCCTCCAATAAACACAACAGTGTCACTTTGCCCTTCCTAACTGCTCCGTTATTGCTACATCTGCCCCGCAGCCTTTTCTGGATATTTTCTACCTTCCCGTGTGGATGGGAGCAGTCTCCACGCCGGACGCACGTGCTGAGCGGAGTTTGCCATCTCCCACCCTGCCTTTTCCAAGGACTGGCTGTGTCGGTCTTCTCCAGCCAGAGACAGCTTGAGAAGAGCTTTGTTAGTTGCGTTTCTTTCTGATCTCTTGCAAGGGGAGCACTGGGCACCGGTGACAAGACGGAGCACAGCGTGTGTCAGATGATCCAGCATCCCAAATCCGAGCGGCGGCGGCGCTTTGCAGGAATTTAATTACCATGGATTGTGCTGCTGCTTATCTCCTATCATCCACTCTGCTGCTGGTTAATGACTTCATTAAGCACACACACAGCCCTCGTGTGCCGTGTTCTGTCTTCTCGGTGTGTTTTGAAGTATTTGGCCACGTCCACATCTGCACATCCTCTGTGGTGGAGTGTCCTGCAGGGACCTTCATTAGGTTTTATAGAATCCCAGAATAGTCTGGGTTGAAAGGACCTTAAAGACCATCTCCTTCCACCCCCTCCCATGGGCAGGGACACCTTCCACTATCCCAGGTTGCTCCAAGCCCTGTCTCAGCTTTGCTCAGGAGGGAGAAATGTAGATATAAGGAGATACCCAAGGGCTGGAGCCCTGGAGCCAGGCTGGGAGAGCTGGGGGTGTTCACCTGGAGAAGGGAAGGCTCCAGGGAGACCTCGGAGCTCCTTCCCTTAAGGAAGGACTTAAGGGCCTCCAAGAGAGCTGGAGAGGGACTTTGGACAAGGGATGGAGGGACAGGACACAGGGAATGGCTTCCCACTGCCAGAGGGCAGGGTAGGGTGGGATATTGGGAAGGAATTCTTGGTTGTGAGGGAGGCATGGCCCTGGCACAGGTTGCCCAGAGAAGCTGTGGCTGCCCCTGGATCCCTGGGAGTGTCCAAGGCCAGGTTGGACAGGGATTGGATCAACCTGGGCTAGTGGAAGGTGTCCCTTCGCATGGCAGGGGGNATGATCTCTAAGGTCCCTTCCAACCCAGACCATTCTGTGATTTGAATTTCCAGCTTGCTTTGCAATGACCTGTGTGGGATAAGAACCCACCTGCTGTATGAACACGGGTGATCCAACACCTCAGGTAGTTCAGCTTTTTGGTGTGATTGATCAGGCTGTCTGCAACAGAACAGCTCCCATTTAGGTGGTGATGAAGCACCTCCAGAAAATGCAGAAGGCTCTCAGCTTATTTATGGGGCTGTGGGTGGGTGCCCACCCCGTGCATCCGAGAGGAGGGAGGAGCTGGAGCTGGACACAACAGCAGGGACAACATGGGAGCAGGTGAAGGAGCTGTTACAGGAGGGGAGGTACATTTGGAGTTGGTTGATTTGGCCACGTGGCACTGGTGAATGTCACTGAACCTTGCTCAGATGTAGCAGCTGGGGTTCCCAGGTTTCTGTTGGCTCTCCCTGGATGTGAATTTCCCGGTGTCCCTGGGTTGGGAGGACTCAGTGCTGAGCTGCCTCCTTGCCCTCTGAGGTGCACGAGAAACCATCTGTGTGATTTCATGTTTGTTAGAGGCCTCTCACTGCAGGTGCTCAGTCTCCAGAACTGGTTTATTCCTTGCATGCAGGAAAGGGGCAGACTTTCCATAAAACCCACACAGATGGATTATTTTCCACAGAGACCCACCCTGCTGAGTGAGATGCTGTTAAATGCTCTGTGTGTTTCTGTGCTTTTCAAGCAGCATTTCCTTTTCCTTATAACTTACCCAGGACAATGAAACTTTAAAATTTGTGCTTAATTATGACCTAAAGCTTCTGTCAGAGAGCGGGAGCCTGAACCTGCCACGTGGTTATTTCCTGCTGTGGAAGCAGCAACGAGGGTGTTTTAGAGAGGTGAGAGAGGATTGTGGTTTTGCCTTGGGGAAAATAACGTGCCTGAGCTATCTGGGGCTGGAAACCACAAAGAATACCAAGGATTTGAGCTGTCTCGTGGAGTCAGTGTTTGGGAAACCAGCCCTTTTTTTCTTCCTGCCTGGAGTTGACCTCTTCGTGCTTCTCTCGTGTGATGTGGAGCGCTCGGCTCTTGGCTGCGGTTTTACCTCAAGAGAGTTCTTGTTCATTAATTACTTCAAGGTAAAAGCAAAGAGAGGCTTTGCTTCCTCCCACACCTGATTTATCCCTTTTAGAAGCGAGTAGAAGCTTGTGCCACTGCATCCTGGAGCACCCTCGCTTTGCTTCCCACGTCCCAAAATATCTTTAGCGCTTTGTAATGTGCTGAGCACTACAGCATCAGCCACTGTGGTTGTAGGGATTTTCCAGTTTGGAAAACTCTGCCCCGTGGTCCCTTGCTCAGAGCTTTGGAGAGAAGAGGGGTGAACTTGGCATCCAGGATGCTCTGCCACTCCATCCCACAGGACACAGAAGGATTTGCTCCTAAAGCTGGATGTTCCTTTGAGCGGAGGAGTGCTTGTGTACAGCCCGGAAGAATAAATAAAACACTGTGACTGGTTTATTACCAGAAAACAACACTAAATAATAAATTTAAGAACTAAAAGCTCTATATGTAAAGTAGATTTCACAATGCATTATGCAAAAAGCAGCAAGGCACTGCTGAAGGAAACCACTGGAAGAAGGCAGCCTGGGAAGATGGATGATCTTGCGGACAGGATGAGGAGATGTGGAGTGAATCCCAAGCTGGCACGGCTTCTCGAGTGACCTTGAGCAAGCTGTTTCTCCACACCTCCGTTACCTGCTCTCTGAAAACGGGATGTGGTTTTCCTGTCTCCAGGATTTTGTCAGAATAAATGAGTGTTTGCGAAGCACTTGGCTGAGCTCGGCCGAGGAGCGGGGGGACACCCCGTGAGCCTTTGGCAGAGGGCAGAGCTCAGGTACCTGAGAGCACCTGGGGAAGAGGTTTCTGTATTTACTCAGCATTTCCCGGAGCATGATCTTGTCCCAGTGCCCCGTGATGGGAACACAAAGCTGAGAGCCAGACTCAGTTCTTCACTCGTCTGCCTTGAAGCGTTTGAGGTCACCTTTGCTTTGTGGAGAGACAGATGGAGGTCTGGGGGCTGCCTGGTTTCCCCTGGGTGCTGGAGAGAGGCAGTGTCGGAGCTGGGGGCAGGCCCAGGACATCCTGACTGCAGGTTTCTCCTCACATTTCTGAATTGTTGCCACCTGGACACAGGAGTCAGGCAGTCGTTTTGGTGGGAAGGGACCTCGGGAGGTCTCTGGAACCTGGGCATTGCCCAGCGAGTTTTGGATAACTTTTGGCCTCTTCTATCCTCCTTCCAATCCAGTTTAAAGCTCTTTCTCTGAGCCCTCCTAACTCCTGCAGGATGATCCTTCTCCCTCTTTGAAACAGCTGAACGCTGTCTGTTGCCACCAGACCTGGTGTGGTGTAAACCAGTCCATGGTCCAAAGCCCCAAAATTCTGCTGGTGACACCAAGCTCGGAGCCAGTATTGATCTGTTGGCGCTTCCTGCTTCTTCCCTCATCATTCCCTGCAGCTGGAAGGACGGAGGAGAACATCACTTGTGTGCCATGGTGGCAGGAGTGAGCGCCCTTCTTCCCCAGGAACTTGGGGTGGAAAAGAGCTCTCAAAAGATTTCGGAGTCCCTTTGAGGACTCAAAGTGCCACTTCTAAAGCCACTGCCTTCTTCAGCACGTGTGGTTTCTTACTTTTCCAGAGTGAGCGCATGGAGGGGCTCTTGGAGCATTTTCCCGGAATCTCTTTACCCCACACATGCCCGTGTGGATGAGGAACAGGGCTGGAAGCAGGTTGGGCTTTGCATGGAGCTGCAAACGTGCTGAATGTTCCTTGGTTTAGATAAAACTCCCTAAAGCCGGGGATGCAGTTTACCACTGGAATTTCCAGGTTACAGGACCTTTTAGCTGTGCATGTAACAGCACTGATCTCAGCCTGGGAGAGTTGCTCCGTGCCTGTGAGCTCTGGAGATGGTACAGATCCCTCGGGATGTTCCCAAAGGCTGCTGCATGCAAAGCATTTCAGAGTGAATTTTCCATCTGCTCCTCTGAAGGATCTGCTCCCAACCAACTGTCCCTTAACGCACGTACCTGATAGTTTTATTCTCCTTGTTCCACTGCTCCTGTTCCCAAAGCGATTGGAGATTTGGGATGTAATCCTTCCCTTTGAGAGCATTAGGAAGCAGAAAGTTTTCACTGCTGAAGGGTTGTTTGAGGTTTGTTTTCTTCCACTCCACCCTGTTCTGAAGGGGAGAATACGCTGTATTTTTATTTTCTCTCTGTGATTTAATTATAAGTGCTGGTGAAAGAGAGACTTGGCAATTGAAGCTGTCTCTCCAAGCCTGGACAGATAAAGCACGGGAGCCCCTTCCACACTCCCTGAGGTCCTTCCCTGTTTGCCAGGAGGGAGCTGGCGTGGCAGAGGTGGGTTTGTTCTCCATGGAGAGCAGCACACCAGAACTTTGCACTGCAGACCCCTGATTCCATAAGGAAAGAGAGTATGGATGCACACAGACAGAGCTTGGGAACTCTGATTTAGCAGAGTGGATTTTCCTCCTTACATAAGTGTGGCCATTCTGCCTCATGGTTGTGCATTGCTCTGCTGAGCTCTGAAGGACCATAAGTTTAATTTTTCCAGGCTCTGTTCACAAATATGCTGAGAAAGGAGCAGTATTTCTCTAATGTTATAGGGAGATGGTTAACAGAGGTGTAAGCAGGGAGGAGCAGGCGTGCTCAGGTCTGTGAACATTTGCAGAGGAATGACTCCACAAACACTCACAGATCAGACCAGCCAGGTTATTTCTAAAAATGCAAAATGAGGGAGAACCTCAGGTATTCCCATAATTTCACTGGCATGAGGAGTGCCTGCTGTGGAGCTGAGGAAAGCTGGGAATGCAGCCTGAGCTTTGACAATGTGCTCTGAGCAGCTGAGTTCCATGGGAGAAGGGGCTGCAGTGTGCAAACCCGTTGTGCCTGAGAATTCAGGTTGGCATTTGGGAAGAGGCTCTGGTAATTATTGATCTTCTGATCTCCTGAGAGCTCTTCCTGCCTCTTTCTGTGTGTGTGTAATCAGCTCCATCAGGCAGCAACATTGTGCTGTAACATCAACAGGAGTGAGACTCGGTAAAGTTAAAGAACTGAATAGGACTTGGGAGTGAGAGGGATGAGTTGGCTGGAAAGCCCAGCAACTCTCCTGCTTCTCCTCCTCCCAAATTTCTTTATGGGAACGATGGGAATCAGCAGCCTTTTCCCCTAGGGCTGATAAATGCAGCCCTGAAATTTCTCTTGGTAAAACCACGGATTGGGTTTTTACTTTGTCTTTTTTTTTGTAAGTCCTAATGGCAACGTGTGACAACCTCAGGCTCTATTGAGTTGATGAGGAATAAAGTCTTAATAGTGAAGAAGAGTCCAGGAGTGCGTCTGAAGTGCTCGTTTTATCACCAGCACATATTTCATACTGACAGTCCATACTTTTAACTAATCCCAAGCCACGTGTGGTGCATTTTAAATCCCTCCTCAGCCTGCCCTGCTCTTTCCCGTGTGGTGCTTTCCAGGAGAGCGATGGAGTCACATTGGCAACCTCAGGCTTCTGAGCATACGGTTATTTTTAATTCACAACACATATTTTGAGGTGAGGAGGATGAATTTTGTTCTGTGCCAGGGAAGGGAAGGACCAGAGGAGCCACTGGAAGGATTAGGTGGCAGAACAGCTGCAGAGGATCAGTTGCGGGGTGACGGATTTGGCTTTTCAAGGACCCCAGTTGCCATTTTAGGGAGACCAGTTTGCCATTTCATTACCGTTTATGGCTTATAAATGGGCAAAGTAACCACAAAGGAATAAGATTTTGATGCAGTCTCACCTTTGGGGCTGCAGTTTTTTTCCGACCAGCCCAAAGCAACGTGTCCGTGTGTCCACATTTATGATCCCTCATTTCTGCGTTGTCTCGACACCCTGCAGGGCTTGACCCCACTTCTCCCATGGCACCCCCAAACAAAAAAACCCCAGCAAAGCTTGTTTTCCCCATGCATGCCTTGAAGTTAAGCTGATTTTTAGATTCTGTGGTGTTCAAGTGAGTGTGTGCTTTGGCATTTCCCTCAGGAAAAGCATTATTAGGGCAGCTCATCTCCTGGCCAGCTGTTTGCAGAAAACTGCTGGCAACTGGAGGATCTTTGCAGCCCCTGTGAGACCAGGTTGAAATAGCTGGGACTGGCACACACACACACAGAGCATGAGCTTCACTTCCTGCAGAGAGCTTGAAAAGGGGAGGAAAGAAAGAAAAATAAAATAAAAGCTTTTAAAATTAGTATTATTTTTTTCTTGCCTTCAGTTGCACGTTGGTGCCTGCTAAAATCCTGCTGCTGGGCAGAGCAGTACCAAAGGCTGGAGCCTCCCATCTGCCCACAGCCATGTGCTGCCAAGATCCAAGAAAGCTGATTTAGCCTTTTGCTGACTTTTTATCCCCTTTATCCTTCTGGCTTTCCGAGATTTACACCACTGCTGTTTGCCAATGTCACGAATTTAAAAACTGCCTTACTTTTAAGTGCCCATTCTGCCGTGCAACAGGGTTGTGGGTCACATTGGTGGGGAGGATGGAAATCCCATTTAATCACGGGGTGTTAAGTTAGTGACAACAAATGGCTGTGTAACAACAGGCCTAGGGATTGTGCTTTATTACCCCACATATTTCCCCTCTTCGTGATGATTTTTCCTGGTTAAAATCAAATTTCCCCTTAATTTTCTCTGACGTGCACTTGAGTACAACACTGAAAATTCCTCCTGACTTCTTTCTGCTGCTTTAAGGTGAACTTTTTTTGCTTTGGCCCATTTCCAGATCTCTCTTTCAGCTGAGATTTGCTTCCTCACCTTCTTTCTGGGAATTCTTGATGAGTAGATGAGAGGGGCATTAAATAGATTTAGTGAAAAATGACCGTCACCGGCGTGGATGACTTTCCTCTAATTAAAAATTGAAACGGAAATGAATGAGCTTCTCTTGAGGCCGTGCAGGAGCTGGTGCTAAGCCCAGCTCTATATTCATCAGTGATGTGGGAAGTCCAGTATATGAAAGAATATCCCGGAAACTTCAGTACCTTGGAGGATGCCAATAAAAGGGGAGATTTTCTAGTGGCAGCATAGTGATGTGGCCTAGATTTAAATCTGCTGGCCTAGAGCTAAGAGTCAGAGCTGAATTTCATAGAATCACAGCATGGTTTGGGTGGGAAGGGACCTTAAAACTCATCCAGTTCCACCTTCCATGGGCAGGGACACCTTCCACTATCCCAGGCTGCTCCAAGCCCCGTCTGGCCTGGCCTGGGGCGCTTCCAGGGATCCAGGGGCAGCCACAGCTTCTCTGGGCACCCTGTGCCAGGGCCTCCCCCCACCCTCACAGGGAAGAATTTCTCCCAGCAGGTTCCCAACAGATCCTAACTTCAGCATCTTTGCTTTGATGTACGGTGTGGACTTTTCCGGTGTTGACCAGAAATCCCCTCATATGCAGCCAGCCAGTTAATCGTAACCAACGCGAGTGCGTTCTCTTTAAACTTTCTCACGCAATGAATCAAAATTTTCCAGCAGGAAATGAAAGCAAAACACTTCATCTAAAAATTCCTCATCAGCTCTAGTCACTAGAGCAGAACAATGGCGATTACACTCAGTTATGCAGTACAAATTCCCAGCGCTGCCGTGTCCCGGGATCACAGCGAGGCGGGCAGGGAGAGCAGGTGTACGTCAACACCTCTGGTATGGATGTGAGGAGAGGGGGCCTTGCAGGTGGGAAAACCAGAGATCCAGGTCCAGGGCTGAGGAGGTTGTGTGGTCTGGAGCAACCCTACACGACCCTAATGAAGAGCAGGGTGCCTGGAGAAGGCTGTGTGTCCACATCTAATGGGTCCCATCACCTTCTCAGGTGACACCCCAGAGGTTGTTCTTTTGAGAGAGGACAACTGCTTTTAAATCTGACGACGTCCTAGGTGAGTAGTGGGTCGTTTGGGTTGCATTGCCTGACTCTGTGATTGTTCTCTTGTAGGAATGGCAGAGCTTCACCCTCGCAGCAGCAATGAGAGAGACTGACAGTGCTCCGAGTCCCTTCTGGCTCCTTCTGCACAATGGCTGCTGCCTCTGCATATTCATCGGATGGTAATGCGGGATGTCGGGAGCAGCGGTAGAGTTTGGCTCGGTCCCACTGTGTTTTTCTTCTGCCGGTTGCGACTTTGAATCGCCATGACAACGCTGTGACACTTCCAGCAAAGATTGCCCGCGGACCAAGGGTGGGCTGGGGGTGGGCGAGAAGGTCAATGATCGAGTCTAACGGGATCAGAAGTTGCGCCTGCAGCAAAACGACCGTGGAAGAGCCGCCGGCACGGCAAGAAGATGAAATTCCCCTTCCATTGGCTTCTCGTTAAGCAGGCACAATAACATTTCCTTTCGAGAGACTCGCTATAAAAACTCTTTTGGTTATGGCTACTGATCCAACGTGATTGTGCGCGCGGCGACTTTGGAACTCATGACTGGCTATACGATGTTGCGCAATGGGGGAGTGGGGAACGGAGGCCAGCCGTGGGTGTTGAGGTGGTCCAGTCGGATCCGGCTCACCTGGCTCAGCTTCACCCTCTTCATCATCCTCGTTTTCTTCCCCCTCATTGCCCACTACTACCTGACCACCATCGACGATGCGGACGATGCCGGCAAGCGCATCTTCGGCCCCCGCACCGGCAACGAGCTGTGCGAGGTGAAGCACGTGCAGGACCTGTGCCGCATCCGCGAGTCGGTCAGCGAGGAGCTGCTCCAGCTCGAGGCCAAGCGGCAGGAGCTCAACAGCGAGATCGCCAAGCTCAACTTGAAGATCGAGGCCTGCAAGAAGAGCATTGAAAATGCCAAGCAGGACCTGCTGCAGCTGAAGAACGTCATCAGTCAGACTGAGCATTCTTACAAAGAGCTGATGGCTCAGAACCAGCCCAAGCTCTCCTTGCCCATCCGGCTGCTGCCAGACAAGGATGATGCGACCTTTCCCCTGCCGAAATCCAACAGGAACTGCAGGCTGCACAACTGCTTTGACTACTCACGCTGCCCGCTGACGTCTGGCTTTCCAGTCTATGTCTACAACAGTGACGATTACCCTTTTGGTAGCTCCTTAGACCCTTTAATTAAACAGGCCTTTGAGGCGACTGTCAGAACTAATGTTTATGTTACTGAAAATGCAAATATTGCTTGTGTGTATATAATTTTAGTGGGGGAAATGCAAGAGCCCATAATGCCAAAACCTACTGAACTAGAGCAACAGTTGCACTCTTTGCCATATTGGAGGACTGATGGACACAACCATCTCATCATCAATCTATCGAGGAAGTCGGAAACTCAGAACTTCATTTACAACATCAGCACGGGGCGCGCCATGATCGCCCAGTCCACGTTTTACGACGCCCAGTATCGACCGGGCTTTGACATCGTGGTATCGCCTCTGGTCCACGCCATGTCCGAGCCCAACTTCCTAGAAATCCCGCCCCAGGTGCCGGTCAAGCGTAAGTACCTGTTCAGTTTCCAGGGGGAGAAGATCGAGTCTCTCCGATCCAGCTTGCAGGAGGTTCGCTCTTTCGAAGAGGAGATCGAAGGCAACGCCCCGGCCGACTACGACGACCGGATCATCACCACCTTGAAAGCCGTTCAGGACAGCAAGCTGGACTTTGTTCTGGTGGAGTTCACGTGTAAGAACCAGCCTAAGGCGAGTCTGCCCACTGAGTGGGCTCTGTGTGGAGAAAGGGACGACAGACTAGAGCTACTGAAGCTTTCTACTTTTGCACTGATCATCACCCCCGGGGACACCCATTTAGTGATCTCCGCCGGGTGTACCATGAGACTGTTTGAGGCTCTGGAAGTCGGGGCCATCCCGGTGGTTCTCGGAGAGCAAGTTCAGCTACCCTACAACGATGTGATCCGGTGGAACGAGGCAGCCTTAATTATACCAAAGCCACGTATCACAGAAGTGCACTTCCTTCTGAGAAGCATTTCTGACAACGATCTCCTTGCCATGAGGAGGCAGGGCCGCTTCTTGTGGGAGACCTACTTCTCCACCTCCGACAACGTCTTCAGCACAGTCTTAGCTATCATAAGGACTCGAATCCAAATCCCGGCTGCTCCTATCCGAGAAGAACCCGCCGTGGAGATCCCCCACCGCTCTGGCAAAGCTGCTGGCACAGACCCCAATATGGCAGACAACGGTGACCTGGACTTGGGGCCTGTGGAAACAGAACCACCCTACGCGTCTCCCAAGTATCTCCGCAATTTCACCCTCACCGCGATGGATATCTACAGGAATTGGAATTCTGCTCCGGGGCCTTTCCACCTCTTCCCCTACACTCCCTTTGACCCCGTTTTACCATCAGAAGCAAAATTTTTGGGGTCTGGGACTGGATTTCGACCAATTGGCGGAGGAGCAGGCGGCTCTGGGAAGGAGTTCCAGGCCGCTTTGGGTGGCAACGTCCCGCGGGAGCAGTTCACGGTGGTGATGTTGACTTACGAGCGGGAGGAAGTGTTGATGAACTCCCTAGAAAGGCTCAATGGTCTCCCCTACTTAAATAAAGTTGTGGTGGTGTGGAACTCTCCCAAGCTTCCCTCCGAGGATCTCTTGTGGCCAGACATTGGCGTCCCAATCATGGTAAGACAGATGTAGCTACATTGGGCTTGTTCGTGGTGGGGTTCGTGTGTCGGAGTTGGCTGTGTCAGCTCAGCTTCAGTCCTGGGGGATGGTTGGAGGTGTCTGTACCTCGTCTGGATACTTTTATCCGTGGAGAAAAACAGGAGGTGCCAGGTGTTTAGCACTCATGGAATACGAATGGCTTTTGTGGAGCCTCATAAGAATTTTGATGTGCTTAAAGCTAAAGATTGTTTCTCGTTGGAAATCTTTGCTTGGGCTCTTTAAGTGCCTCCCTGTGAGGCCGGCTGACACCTTGTAAATATCTAGGTAGTAACTGCTTCTGCACTTTGCCAGATGAATTTTTTATTAAAACAAAAGAGGGACCCACTGAGTTCGCGTCGACTGCAAAGACCTCAAAACTCATCTCTCCCTTTATATTACAAGGGATGGCAGAGAAGGAATTGCAAGCCGAGGCTGACGTGACCGTGAGAGCTTCCATGCTCCAAAGGTTGTAGCTGAGTTTTGCATGTATCTGGGTTGATTATTTTTTTTCCCCCAGCCCAAACTGAAGAGGCGACACCTTCAAAAGCCAACCTTCATTTTCAGACCCCTGAAAATGTACTCATTTGGATTTGACTTGTAAGGAGTGAATTCTCCCTAAATTTTTATTTATTTTAGGACTTCCCTGTCATCCCAGCATAACTTTCTTCACTGGCTGTTGTTAATAATCAATATTAAATATAAATCTCCCCTCGTAAAGAGAGCAAGAGTGCAGAGCCACTAACGAGAACTAACACTGTGTGGTCTGAATCTGGTTGTGTTTAGAGGACAAATGGAAGGATAATGCCTTACAAATTAGGGAAGGGGAAAATAAAAGAGGGAGATGGTACTTAAATACACAAACTGCGTGTGGTTTATGTGACAGGACGCTCCTGAGCTTAATAGCAACGCGAGCTTTATGCTGCGTGCAAAGAGATTCATTGATTTAATATTTCGTTTTATTATTATTGTGATGAATAAATCCTTCTGCTCACATTTAAAAACCCTTATGGTCCAGGAACAATGAGGAGAGAAAATTGCTTGGATAATTGCGAAATAATCTTTCACATTAGTCCTTTTGAACCTCCGAATTCTACAAAATCTTTGCATTGTGTCTGCCGAAAAACCGCGTCCTCCTTCAGAGCGGGGATTGTTCTCCTTGGAGTTGCTAATGGGTGTTATTTGTGAAAGAAAAATACGTTTCTGTTGATGGAAGATAATGGCTTTTTGTACCTGGCTCTCATCTGCACATCTGTTGTGTTGGAGCCCCGCTGGTTTTCTGGGGGCTTGACACACACGAGTTGCTTCGTGTCACCTTCGAGCCACGCGCTGGGGGGGATGCGCCGTAGGGAACGTTGGGAACCGTGTGGATCCAGAGGAGGGAATTGTCCTGTTCCTGCTTTGGGACGGTGGATGGTGACACCGTGCTCGTGGCCAAGTGCCAGGGAGTGGCTGGATCATGGAGAACTCCTGCTGGGTCCTTTCTGAAGGGGCGCGTTGGTCTGATATTAGCTCTGCTTTCTTCCCATTTTTCTAAATCCCAGTTTTTAAAAGAGCCCAAGTTTCAAAAGAGCCCAAGTCTGCTGGGATCTCTCATAGGAGGGTTAACCCTGAGCAGCCTCCAGGCGTCCATCCCACCGACGTGCCTGTTGCTAAGTCCAGACTGGGTGTTTAATCCCATTGTACCATTCCTCTACAAGGATGGTTTGGTGTGGCAATGATGGAAAACTTCCCTGGGCTTCATCAGACAGTGACAAATCCTAAGGTCTGCTCTGGAAAAGGGTGACAAGAACGTTGGGAGCAGAGGCGAGGCTCTGTTTGAGCCTCGTTGGCTGAGATGTGGGATGTGCTGGCCAGGGGAAGAGGCAGGTGGGGATGTGGGATTGACAGGGGACACAAGTCAGTACTCGCTGGTGTCAGAAGGAACTGAGGAGCTGGGGATCTGATTTCCTTATGGGGGAAAAAAGGTCTTTTGATGGGGAATATCCAATTCTCTCAGATCTGGGAGTGGTGCTGTAGCTCTGTGTAACAAATATGTTCCCAGTAACTTTGGGATGCAAGGAATTGCTCTGTGTTCAGGTCCCAAAACACAGAGCTTTGCAGGGAAACTTGAGGGGAGAAGAGAAGGGGATGAGGGTGGATTTGGGTTGTGACTAAAGTGGATCCAGGCACCATCTGACTCCGAGAAGCAGCACAGCAGCAGCACATGTGTGCCAGCATGATCCAGGATCAAAGCACCTGAAGCCAGAAGGTTATCGAAGAAAATCCAGCATCAGGACACGGATCTGTTGCAGTGAGTCCATAAGAAGCCATGGAGATGCTCTGAGGGCTAGAGACCCTCTGGAGCCAGGCTGGGAGAGCTGGGAGGGTTCACCTGGAGAAGAGAAGGCTCCAGGGAGACCTCAGAGCCCCTTCCAGGGCCTAAAGGGGCTCCAGGAGAGCTGGAGAGGGACCTGGGACAAGGGATGGAGGGACAGGACACAGGGAAGGGCTTCCCACTGCCAGAGGGCAGGGAGAGATGGGATATTGGAAAGGAATTCCTGGCTGTGAGGGTGGTGAGGCCCTGGCACAGGTTCCCAGAGAAGCTGTGGCTGCCCCTGGATCCCTGGAAGTGTCCAAGGCCAGGTTGGACGGGGCTTGGAGCAGCCTGGAACAGTGGAAGGTGTCCCTGCCCATGGCAGGGGGTGGAATGGGATGAAATTTAAGGTGTCTTCCAATCCAAGCTATTTTATCATTTTATGTCAATCACAGGCTAATGATGTGTAGCACTTCCAAGGCTTAAAGAGCCTTTGGAAGCAAAATAAGAGTCCTAAACCCCACCAGGGCCTGCTGGTGGCAAGAGATGCGTGGCTCTGTGCTAGCAGAATTCCCCAAAGGAGAGTTGGACTTCGACGTGCTGACCTTATTTATTGATGAGTTCCTTGAAACGTCGTTTGCAAACTGTGCTGCTTGGCTGTGATTTGGGGGTTGTCCTCCAAAGCAGATTTCTTTTCCCTGGTGGGCTGGGAATTAATCAAGAGCCAAGCTCAAAGCTGCATTGGATCTTTGCATCTTTCATGGATAACCAGATAAACAGGGCTACAGAATATATTTGATTTTAAAAAAAACCCTTTGACTTAAATATAGATGGCATAATTTACTAAAACATCAGTGAGATTCCTAAACTGCACAGGAGTCTGATCAAATATTCTGTCCCTGTCCCCAGCCTGAAGTGAGTAGGTGGAAATCCAACGTAATGTGAAGTTGTTTGTAGTCACTCAGGGCTGCCCCTGGAACAGATGTAGGTACTTTACCCTCACATTTAAAGCTGTAAAAACTCTTCCCATCTCATGTTAATCAGAGGCTGTGAATGAGAAATCTTGTTTGTGCAAGCACAGAAACTCGCTTTCCCCAAATGTTTGTGTCTCTAGCACTGCCTTAGGAGAACTTCCCAGGACAGGAGTGGGGCTGTTCCAGCTCCAACAGCCACTGCTGAATTCCTCTCTTCGTTGCCCAGGGAAGCTGTGGCTGCCCCATCCCTGGAAATGTTCCAGGCCAGGCTGGACGGGGCTTGGAGCAGCTGGGACGGTGCAAGGTGTCCCTGCCCATGGCAGGGGGTGGCACTGGGTGAGATTTAAGGTCCCTTCCATCCCAAACCATTCTGTGATTGGGAGTTAAACCTTATCCAGCCCAAACCAGTATTTTCACAACCTCTGCTCACACGCTAAGAAGTGACAGCCAGAAGTTCCAGCTCCTCTCCCTCCGCTGGCTGTGTGAGGGCCCTCAGTGGCAGAGCCGTGGCTGGAAAAGCCCTGCAGCAGTTTGGTTTCTCCTCCTGCTCGGGGCTGAGGTGGGCTGTGAGTGCCGGAGGCGTCTCTGAGCGCTTAGGCTGGGTTCAGTGCCAGCTCCTGTGGCTGCCGGCAGTGACTAATCCCGTCCTCCAGCTTTGTTCCAGAATAAGTCGCTGCCTTTGATCCCTGCAGCCGCTTGCAGTGGCGGAACCTTTGCTGCTGGCCTGGTGGCTGGCTGAGAGGGCTCATTCCATTTCGCTGCTTGTTTGAAAAGGAATCGCCTGTGGAAAATGGCTAATCCGGAAGCGCTGCCGGGTCTGCAGACCTCTTTGGCTGCACACGGGTCCCTCGACATGGCTTTTATTAATCGGGAGCAGGCTGGGCAGGGAATGCTGTCCTGACTTTCCCTGCTGTTTGGGCTCTGGCTGTGGAAATGTGCTGTGCTGAGCTGGCTCTGAAGCTCAGATGCCTGAGGTTTGCACGTCCTCTCCAGCAGTAGGACTCAAAGGGTCTTTGATATCTCCATTTTAAGGAGCCTAGCAGGATCTGTAGGTGATGCTTCTGGCCAAGAGGAGGAGGACAGAATCTGGTCAGGATGGTGGCCATGGTGGCACCATGAGCTGCTCTGCTTGTCCTTCAGCTTGGATTGTCAAGCTTGGTTTTCTGATAAGAGCAGCATCAACCTTCCAAAGTAACCAGCAGCTTGAGATAAGCTGCAGTGGTGTGTGTGATCCAGAGTGAGATCATCACCCTGACCAGGAGCTGAAAAAGAGAATAAAACCTCCATGCTGATCAACACCACCATTTCAATCAATCCTTTTCCTTCCTGGGAGCTTTGCCTAAATACCAGCTCAGGGTCTGGTTCAGCTTGGTAATTCAGCATTTACCAAACCCTTCCTTGGTGATGTGACTTGTGCTTTTCTGGGCCAACTCACCTGCAGAAACTCTTTGGCGAGTCCCATCTTTATCCTGCTTTTCCCTGCCTTACTTTGACTCACAGCTCTCGTGCTCCAAATCAGGAGAAACCCAACTTTGCTTTGAGGTCCTGGATTGCATATGGGAGTGAGGGGGCTCCAGGTTTACTTCCAGAAGGAACAATTCACACAAAAATCAGCCGAGAAAATCCCCGTGTTTCTTAGCGCCGAGTCACTTCACACAGGAGATTGGCCCCATCCCTGGCTTGAACAGGCCATATTCAGTGCACCAGTGTCACCAGCAGCCCGTCCCAGGTTTGTGAGCTCAGTTTGTCCACGAGAGCAGTTTTAGAAGGCAGGGAGATGTTCCACAGAAGTGCCTGGGCGCTGCTGCCGGGTTCGCAGCACCACCTGCTGCCGGCGGAGCCGGTGCTGCCGGGGAGGCAGCCGAGTTCTGAAATCCCGGTGAGTTTTGCCATCTCCACATGAATTTTTCCTGTTGTGTAGCAGCAGAGGAAGGAACAGATTTGCTGCTTAGTTTACCTGCGAATCCTAAAATCCAGATGCTTGTCACTGCGGGGCCTGAGCAAAGGTGCAGCGATGCGTGAACGGGGGATGATAATGGAACAAGCAGTGCCGACTCCTCGGAATTTGCGCTCGGAATATTAACTCCAACACCCTCACAATCCTCGCTGCTCCTGCCTAGACCCAGCCCTTCGTTCTCCCCCATGCCATATATGCTGGTTTGTGATGGCTTTTCCACAGATAAAACCTTACTGTAGCCCCAGCTCTCTGAATTCCCTTGGCTCAGGATGCAGCTAATGGGGTCGGTGACCAGAAGGAAGCGTATCTGGGGCATTGGAAAGGAAAATCGAGGCAGGGAAGCATCCTTGCACGCTGCTGGGGACATAATTGGGTGGGTTTTGTCACACGTGAAAGCCTGCAGATGTCCCAGGGGCCAGTCCCCCGTGCTGAAGCCATTAAACATCACCACGAAAGCTGCCTGGGCATCTCAAACGCTCCCCGTTTGGAGCAGGCTCTGTCACAACTGCTGGGGGACAAAAGCAGCACGACAGGCCTTGGCACTGCAGGCAGTGCAGCAGCAAAACCCACATTGTTTTTCCAGGGCTGCATTCCTGCAACTTTTAGGGTTTGTTTTGCGACCTGTTTAAATACCAACAGAATGCCAAATGTCCCCAAATTATTCCGCAGGCTGGAACGAGCATGGGGGGAATGGAGTGTGTGGATGCGTTTCCTCCCTTTTTTCCTTTTGTTTTCACCCACTTTTCATCCTCTGTGACTTTGTTATGATGGAACTGAGCGTTGACATCCACTTCACTGCAAGCTACGCCCTCCTTCCCGTAAAGTCCCAGAGCCTGGATATCTGCATTTCCTTTCTTCCCAGGCTTTTATCTGTCCTGGTGGAGCAGTTCTGCTGTGCAAAGCCATTTGATTGTGCATTCTGCACAGGCTGCCTTATTTGTGAAGACAGCCTTGTCTCCCAGAGTGGCCATAACTTGGTGCTGTGCCACAAGACACGGATGGATCCCCTGGCACAGGAGGGAAGGAGCGAGCTGTGCTCGCCGAGGTCAGGACTTCGGGTATTAAAGAGACGGGACAAAAGAAAATCCATCTTTGCTGGAACAGGAGGGACCTCGTGGGGCATTGGGACATCAAAGAGGCAGCTGGGAGGGACATGAGAAGGTTACAAAGAGGAAGGTGCCTCTTGGATATGAGGTTAGAGAAAGAGATGAGAAGCAAGAGAGGTTTTAATCACTGCTTGTTGCTGCGTGTCTGATGTAGCTCCCAGATGCCTCCCCAGGCTCTGTGGGTCGATCAGCAGAGATATTGCAGCTCTCAAGGAGAAGGTGATGATTTACTCCCAAGTTTTGGGCTGGGCTGGCAGCAGCAGCCACCCCCTGGACAGTCTCCTACCCCTTTTCCCCACAGTCCCTTCCCCTTTCCTCGCCTGTATCTGGTGAGGAAGCAGGTGCTGCTCTCCCTTATCAAACTCATGGATGCTTTCTTCCATTTTCTTAAAACTCTCCCTGCCCTGCTGGGCATACAGAGTGCTTCTCTCTCCAAAAAGCAGCACTTGGCTCCTTCCTGGACTTCTGGAAAAGGTTCATCTCCCGTGAAAAGCCATTGACAACAGGTGGTGGAGTAGCTGGATTCAGAACCAGGGGCTGCAGTTTGTTTTCCTCTTGTCCCATCTCCAGAATCCCTGGAATCAGTTGTTTCACTACAAGCACCCAAAAAGCTCATCAGGAACTTTTTCTCCTGATGACAGTGAGGGGAGTTCATTTTAGAGGCTGTGAGAAAATCGGGGGGGAAAGCTGCAGTTCTCAGACACTTCCATTTATTTAAAGCCTTTAGTTAATTAATGAAAATCTGTGTTAGCCCTGTTAAGAAAGGTGAAGATTTTTGTTCCTTCTCCTGAAATTGGCCAAAGGGCCATCAGCAAGGAGCTGGGGGCACTAGAGGGAAACTGAGGCACAGAGAAAGCCACGCCTGGTCACTAAAACATCCACTTATGTCTCCATATAAACTCACAGAAATGCTGTTTTCACCTCTTCCCAGATTTTCCAACAGCAGAAAGATGGGCAATGTGGTAAAGCTTCTGTCTTCCCAGATAACATTTTGAGATCCAAATAGTTCAGCAAAGCCTTCAGGTTTCTGAATGCTCGTTTGAACTGAACTCTGAGGCGTTTGAGCTTCATGGAGGGAAGAGAAATGGGTTTTTTTCTCGACACTGAAAGCATTTGGGGCGAGGAAGTTCCGTTTCCAGCGTGGATGTGGAAGGGCTGATCCTGACTTTGATCTCTGAGCTGCCCAGAGCCCGGCTGGTGGGAGCCTGGCTTATCTCTGTGATAAGGGACAGCCCCATCTTGGGCTGTGACAGAAGAGAGCTCGGAGGGAATAAGAAAAGCTTCAGAACAGCCATAAACTGGAGAATTCTTTCCAATAGGGCTCATTTTTCCTCTTGCTCTGAACGCAGGTGACAAAGCAAATTGGTTTCAAAACACTGATATTAATTAGGTTGATTTTATCGGAAATTTATAAAAGGAATTGTTTTGAATTGTGACTCATTTATGTGATCTCGGTAATTTCTAACACATGCTGGTCCTTAATTCCCAACCCATCCTGTGGCTTGTGGGGGGTGGTTCTGGGAGCCTGGATTCATCCCAACCATGTGTTTGGCACTAGAGCATTGACTGCCTCTTGATGGAAGCATTTTTTCCTCCTGGATTTTGTTGAAGCAAGTATTAATTTATTTATTTGGGATAAATCAAGCTTTGAAGGACATGACATTGCCCGTGGCTCGGGCGTGGGGATGGTTCCCTGCTCCCCTGGGTGGAAGAACGATGGGCTGGTGTAAAGTAGGATTTAGCCAAGGATTCCAGAAATTAGGATCCAAAAATTGAAATGTACAAATTCCTTAGAAACCCATCTGGGGCTCATATCCAGATTTGTCACTGGCTGGCTCTGCCACCTGGAGGGAAAATTGTGTGTTTGGGGAAGATGCCTCTTGCTTTATTTGGCCACATTCAGGAGGACGTCTCGACCCTGTCCTCTAATTGGAGCTGATGGAAATTGCAGTTCCCGATGAGCTGTGCTCCTGGAACAACAAGGGATAAAATGCCAATTTGGGGATCGTGGTGTGGGTGCTGGGACAGTTCTTTTCTTCCAGCATTCCGTAAAGGAGCTCTCATCCCTCAGTAATGGATTTGAGGGCAGGCATGCTGGCAGCAAGCTGTCATCATTTCACCCAGAACTTCCCCAGTGAGATCTCAGCCTTCTCATCTCAGAAGTCCCCGGAAGGCTTCCGGTCTGGAATAAACCTGGAAGCCAAAAGTGAGTTTATGGGCCTGAGTGCTTTATGGTTGCTGCTCCCAGCCACATAAACATTAATAAATCCACTGTCCTCTTCCCATCAAAACAATAACCTGCCTGCAAACTTGATGGCTTCTTGGCTCTGCTGTATCCCAGTTTATATTCCGGGTTTTTTAGTAGCTGCTCAGTGAGTTATAGTCTGACTCCAATTCCCTCCTCCCTTTGTTGGGCTGAGATGTTCATTTGGATGCCCTCAGATACAAATGTTTGCACTGAAGCTCTCGTAGGATGGGTCAGAGCAGCTTTTAAATGCTGGAAAAATCTCCGAGCATCCTTGGGTGTAATGCATTCCAAAAGAGTGAGATGCACCGGTGCGAACAAATTTACAAATAATGGCACCTGCCCTGCCAGGTGTTTTGTTTTGCTGCTGTAGTGGAAATCCTGTCTGACAGATCCCGAGGAGGAACCTGCTGAAGAGGTAATTGCACAACAATACCGAGGATTTGCGCTGACGAAAGCCTCTGGTAATTAAAGCAGCCGGGCTATCAGCCAAAGAGCAAAGTGTGGAAAGATAAGCTCTGCCTCACTTAGTGAGCAGAAAGGAGGTATTTCCAATAATCCTCTGGGATCACAGCCCTTGGATTTCCAGCACTTTCCTCTCCTCTGCCTCTCCGTTGTGCATTTCTGTGTCTCCGGGATGGAAGTTGCCGTGTTTCCTCCCATGCCGTGAGCTGGTGCTGCACAGCTCTGGTGCCTTGGCAAGGGGAGGAGACCTCGGGGCTGCTCCGGAGCCGCCTCCTGACTCTTCCATCTCCTGTCTCACAGATGAGATGTGACAGCCCTTCTCAGATCCACCCCTCAACTCCCAGCCCCTCTGCTGCCAGACTTGTTGGCACAGATCAGGGGACTGGCGATGTGCCTTTTCCAGGGAAACTGGAAGTGCAGGAATTAGCTGGTGCTGGACTGAGGGAGATCTGGGCTTTCATACTTCAGAAGTTTTGGGGTTTTGCTTGTTTGTTGAAATCAGGTCAAGGAGTTGCAGTCTGTGGGTGGTGCTTGGGCTCTTGTGTGGCTGTTCCGGGCTCTCGTTTGGCTCTTCCAAGGATAACAAGGAGCTCGTGCCTGGCCTGACACCTCTCTGAGTGCTCCGCTGGGAGCACAGCTGGGAAGGTCAGGCAGGCAGGGAAGCTGAGTATTTTTGCCAAAACAAGGCCAGGCTTTCCCAGTCAGTTCCTTGTGCAGCTCTGCCCTGCCTGGTGCAGTGCCAGCTTCCCTGTGAGTCCCAAAACAGATCCAGGAGATGAGAGCCAGTTCAGAGCAGTGGTCACTCTAACCTGACTGCTCCTCAGGCTCTCTCTGCTCCAGGGATGGGCCAGGACGCTCCAAGGATCTCAGGGAAGCTGAGCCAAACTCCTGCTGAATCCCAGAGGTCTGAGTTGGGTCAAATCTGGAGCAGAAGGGTGGGATCTGTTCCCGAGCTCACTGACAGTGCTCTCATCCATTCCTGAGCTGTTGGTATTTACCAGTCTGGGAAGTTTTTGCTACCCACAAATGGTTTGAATCCCTCATCCCTGAACTCCAGGCAGTAACCCTCCACCTTTTGGGTGGAGTTCAAAGCTGCTGTCTGCCCTCCTTCTGTCTCTTCGCATGTTCTCTTGCCCAGCAGTGGTCCCAAATGGCATCTCTGTGTTTTACCTGATATTAGCAAAGTGAGTTTAGTGCAGCAGTGTGAGGAAGGTGTCCCCATTTCATCAGAACATGCTCCTGGACCTTGTCTGGGGAGAGCTCAGCCACCAGGGTTGGCTGGAGACAGGGAGCCAGACACAGGGTGCTGGAGAGATGGCGAGATCATCGTGGGAAGCACCTTCCCCTTGGGTTGAGTTTTGTAGTGCAAATAAAATTCATCAGGGATGGAAATGGGGGAGCTGATACCAGCCTGTTGTTTTTTCCTGGATTAAGTGATAAAGAGCTGGGCTTCTCCAGCCTGGAATTCCTGGCTCTCAGCCATATCCGTCCAACACTTCTGTTTCACCACCTCACTGGCGCTGCGCTATCAGGCATTGGGTGAAATTCATCAGGTTTTGTGACTTTGAATCTAAAAGGGCAACATTCCTACTGTGTAAGACCAACCTTTGAAAATCTTCCAAAAGGCTTTTTCTATCCCGAGATCTCCTGAGTTGTTTGGAGGGATTCCTCAATGGAACAGCTGCCCTGTGAGACTGGGGAAGGGTGGATAGCACTGGTTTGTTAAAACGCTGTCGCGTTGGCTTGGGACATGCCAGGGGTGTCATTATCCAGAGCTTTAGAAGGAAAGCTGATTTATCCAGCACCCTTTTGGCTGTTAAAATTACCACTAAAGCAGCCAAGGGGTGTTTGGAGAGGGAGAAGAGGCACAGAGGATGAAGTTCAGAGTTGACAAATAATAGTGTAGGGATGCCCTGCTTGTGTTGAATCCCTGCTAGGGACACTCCTGCTGCCGTCCATCGTCTCCCTGGGGTGTTTCAGCTCTGGGAGTGTGTCCAGGGCAGGGAACGGAGCTGGGGAAGGGGCTGGAGCACCAGGAGAGGCTGAGGGAGCTGGGAAAGGGGCTCAGCCTGGAGAAAAGGAGGCTCAGGGGGGACCTTGTGGCTCTGCACAACTCCCTGACAGGAGGGGGCAGCCAGGGAGGGTCGGGCTCTGCTCCCAGGGAACAGGGACAGGAGGAGAGGGAGCGGCCTCGAGCTGTGCCAGGGGAGGGTCAGGTTGGACATCAGGAGGGATTTCTCCATGGAAAGGATTGCCAGGCCTTGGAACTGCCCAGGGAGGTGGTGGAGTCCCCATCCCTGGAGGTGGTTTTAAAACGGGTGGGTGTGCTGAGTGTGGATCATGGGGTAATGGCTGGATTTGATCATCTTGGATCTCTCCAGCCTTAATGATTCCGTGATTCCACGATCACACCTTTGGGAATTGCCCGTTTCACTGCAAACCCCCCCCCCCCACCAAACTAAAAATTTGGGTTATCAGTATCAAAACCGTCAAAAGAGCAAGCTCTTTCCTCTTCAAATGACTTTCCCTGGCTTCACAGCAAACAGCAGCTCGTAAATCTGGCTCGTGATCCCAGACCTGCCAGTGGAAGTTGGATCATGAGCTTTGCACTCCGCAGTTTTTCCCTGTGAGCTTTCATGGAAAGCACACGGAGGATTTTCGGGAAGTTGAGAAGAGAATGAGCCGCAGCAGTGGAGGTATTGGAACATGACAGCGTGTTATCCCAGGGACCTTCTTTGAGCCAAATAATTACGCTTAATTGTAAAATAAATCTAATTGGACATCCAACTCCGTGTGCATCTCTAATTGCGCAGCCACTAACAGCAACACACAGAGAATAAAAATAAGTATCCGGATCCCTCTCATGTTAAAACGAGCATCCTTCTTTCGTTTCTCTGGGAAGATGCGACAGCTGCTCCTGTATGAAAATGAATAAATAATCAGTTTTATTTGTATCTCAAGCTGTTTTCTCCTCTCGGAGATGAGCGACCCACTGATCTCAGCTGAGGAGTTTAAAGGGAGACCAAGTGTTTGCACATTTTCTGTGCGTGGACACGGCACCAGTTTAAAAAAAGCCTTTCCGTGGTATCTTCCTGTGTGGTTTTGTTCTCAGCGGGGGATAATTTATGCCGGGTTTTATGTTGCATTATTTAATTACGCGTATTTTAAAAATGCATCTGTTTTGCCAATTTATATTCAGCGTGCGCTGCCTTTGGATGGCTTTGGAGCTGAATACCCTTCTCATACCTCTGGAGATGAGTCTTAAAATAGTCTATAAATCCCTTTAATTTAGAGTTTGAAAAGGCTTTAAGTCGGAGGTAGCAAAGCCAGAGGTTCGGGGCATGAAGGAGGGGCTGTAGCTGTTTCAAGGTGAAGAGGAAGGAGCAGGGAATAATTAATACATGAGAAAGGGGATAACGGTAACTTCCCGATCCATCTTTACAAGGGAAGATTAAAGGAAAAACAAGAAGGTGAAGAATTGCCAGGGGAAACCACTGTAAAAACCAGGGACAGCTCCTCGGGCGATGCATGACTGAGGAAACATCCTGCTAAGAGTGGCTCAGGTTTGGGGTGGATGCTCAGTTAAATGGATGGTTTTGGTGCCATCAAATCCAGCAACGGAGCAGATTCCAGAGGATTTCTATGGGGTGGGTGAGGACTGATGTCCCCCTTGCCCAGCCACATCTCCGTCCACACCAGGCACATCCTGGGATTCATCCAGTCCTGGAACAAAGCTGGGAGACAACTGGGAGTGGCAAGGTTGGTTGGTTGGTGGGGAGAGACCAGTCACGAGAGGAGCACATCCCCTGTGGCTGTGCCTGGGATGCAGGGGGATCCTGGCATCCTGGCTCTTCCTCAGGATGGCTCTGGATGTGGTAACGGGGTTCCTTTAGGAGCTGAGGTCACAGCCATTCCCATTTATCAATACATAAATTCCCATTTATCAATACATCAGGATCCGAGTGCGTTGACCCCAGGACAGCATCCAAAAGTCATTGTCTTAAACACCTCAACGCTGCTTTTTGTGCATCTGCGATTTCGCCTCTGCGTCTCCAGGTTTTTAAACATTACCACAAACACAGCCACAAGAACATCAGTTTTTTCTACAAAATGCCAGCCTGCTCAGATGTAGCAGCGTGTCTGGAAGGAGCTTTGACACCCTGCTCACACAGTGTCCAAGTGCAGGGCAGCAATTCCCGCTGGATTTGCAGCTCATCGGGAGCTGTCACGAACGCCCCGGAGTCCCGTGCTGTGCCGGACTCATCTCCTCGAGTTTTTGGGTCTGTGTTGGGAAAAAGAGCGTGGCTGTGGGGAGGAAAGGCATCATCCCAGGGGCTTGGCTCTGGTGGAAATGCCATGCTGGCATCCCATCTCCTCCCTGCCCACGCAGCTCCGGCAGTGTGCCGGGAGGAGCCTCGCGCTGTATCGAGCGAGGGCCGATTATTTCATTTCTCGTGAAATGAGGAACTCCTGTCTGAGCCAAAGGCCTGGATCTGTGCTTTTGGCTTTGGAAAGCAGGATGCTGGCCAGTAGGAGCTGGATGAATTTCTGTCCTCCGAGGGTTTTCTCGTGGTGGGAGTTGAGGTTGGCAGGAGGGAAAAGGTTCTGCGTGGGCAGGGCAGGACACCAGCGCCGCTGGGTGTGATGCTGCACTTGGAAGTCTTCAAGAAGCACCACGGTGGTTGTCCTTGGTAGGGGCAGCCAAACAGATCTGAGGTCTGGGCTGAGAGCCACAGTGATCCTGCCAGCTTTTGTGGAGCAGCTCAGCTTGCCCAGGAACAGGTAGCGATAAAACGCTGAGAAAATCGAGGAATAAATGCGGCCTTGGTCAGACTCGTGGGATTTACTCCAACGTCATCTCACTGGGAATGGGCTGCAGAGACTTTGGGTGGCATCTGTGGCGATGGCAGCAGCTTCTTTGGCTTCTCCTTGGCACCTGTCCTGGCAGAGAGCTTGGCTGCTTGTCGTGGAGCCAGCGTGCCCGGGATCGACCTCTTCTCTCCTGTGAAATGAGAGGAGGTAACGCAGAGCTCAGAGACATCAGGATCAAAGTCATCTTTAGCACAGGGAGCCTCAGGTGTGTCGTTTCCATATGGAGCCTTACCCAGTGCCAGAATTCCCGCCGTAGCCGGGATGTTGAGCGAATCACAGAATCATTCAGGTTGGAAAAGTCCTTCAGGGCCATCGAGTCCAACCCGATCCCCACCAGAGCTCTGAGTGCCACCTCCAGGCCTTCCTTGGACACCTCCAGGGATGGGGACTCCAACACCTCCCTGGGAGCTCCTTCCAGTGCCCGACCACCCTTCCCATGAAGAAATTCCTCTGTTACCCAGCCCGAGGCCGTGTGCTTTGTCCTTACCTGACATCCCGCATTTGCTGCTTGGCTCAGTGCACACTCGTTCTGACAGCTTCACTTCCAAAAACTTACACAGCTTCCAGGAGGATGCTGTTTGGTGGGACCAGGCAGAGAGTTCTTCTCTTCCTCATGCCCATCCCTGGCTGCGTTTGCAGAGCAGCAGGTGCCAGTCTGATCTCACACCTCGGCTGCAGAGGGAGCGGGAATGGAGTTGGCCGTGGTAATAAAGGACGGGATTTATCCTGTTTATGGGTCTGCACACCCTTCCCTCCTTCCAGGGAGTCTTGTAAATAATCCCAGCACTTGTGCCTGATGCTTAGAGGGAAGGGACTCTGGTGTATCTCAGTCTGTGGGTCTCAAGTGCTGATCCAGGCAACTTTCTTAATCAAAAGATGTCTGGATTTGGCCAAACTAGGAGTTGAAAATAAATGTATGTGACAGGGTGACTTCAGGGATGCTTGGAACTCGTTGTTCCCTTTTCCTAGAGTTTGCCATCTCCCAAAGTCCTCCAACAGAGCCCTCCCTGACCTCTATTAAGCCTAGATTGGCTGATTTTTAATTGATTTCTTTCCCACATGTGCACGTGGGAGAGCTGGAGAAGCCTTGGCTTCCCGTGTGCTTTCTGCAGAGAGAAAGGAGGATGGGAAGCAACCTGCTCAGCTGGGAATGAGGATGTGGGATGTGGGTGGGATGAAGATCCTCAGCTCCCACATGTGGCAGTCCTTGATGGGTGGAGCCAAGCCTCAAGCCTGGGCTGGTCAGAGTGGTCACCCATGACCCGGGAGATGCTTTATCCCTTTCCTTCATGGAGAGGATCCGAATCCTGCCCATTCCTCGGTGAAGCAAAGGGAGTGCGTGGTGTCCCCACCTTGCTCTGCTCTCTTCCCCCAGCCCATTTGGGTAGAATTGCTCATCTTTGGGAAAGATGGAAAGGGATCCTTTTCCTGAGAGCTCGTTCGCTGTCTCCCCAAATTATCCAGCTCTCCTCAGGGCACCCTTCAGGCTTTTTTCCCCTCACGGAGACCTGACGTGAGCAATGAGGCGCCCGGTTTCTTGCAGAGTTTGCTCTTTGCCCAGGAATCAATCCGGTTCACTAAGTTGAGCTGTCAAAACTTCTCCAAGGGCACGGACATTCCTCACGTTTTCACCATCAAATTATATGTGACACTTCATTTAAAGCTGGAGCGTGAAGCCTCACTAGCAAGGAGATTGCTGGAAGGTATTGATTTTGCTGCGGTTTTTTTGTGTTTATGTATAAAAACGTGTTTTAAAGTATTGGTAAAAGGACGTTATTGCTGGGCAGCCTCTGGATTTATGCTCTGGTTTAGTTTTCTCGAAGGTTTTTTAAGATCCATTTGTCCAACGTGTCTGGGAACAACAAACACCGGGAGCAAATGGACTTCACAGAGTTTTGTGGGGTTTTGTGCTCCTTGAGTCAAACAAATCCCACGTCGTGGGACTGAATCACCTTGAATGCATTTGCTAAAAAGAAGAAGAAATTTTCATGTGGCGTGTTGGGTGCTTGGAGGCATTTTAGGCACCTCCAAACTTTGCAAACGGCTCAGGAGGTTCATGGTTTCGAGCCGTGGGCCACTTAGCTGATGGCAAAGTGTTTTAAAGGGAATTATTCCCAAACAAAAGTCAAAAATAACCAAAATAAGGCGAGCAGGGCACAGGCTGGGGTGGTTTTGAGTCTGGAGGGGTTGGACTTTGGTGCAGGTCCCACCACTGGTGCTCTGCTTGGTGTTTGGAGCCCTTGCTGTGAGGGGAGGTGGTGTTTTGGTGATGGGTTGGGGTCTCTCTCGTTGTTCTCTGGCTGATTTCGTGTCCTCCTCACTGTTTGAATCTCCTTGGAAAGGAGAATTGCTGACTCTGTCCTGCCAGAGCCTTTCAGCTTTGCTGAGGGAACATCTTTCGTTGGGTTTTGACAGAGCCCTTGGCTGGAGACCATTCAGGAACAAAGTTGTGGCAAAATCAGTCATTAAAATAATGGAAGGGTGGGAGAGGCAGCGCTGGGGGAGAGATGCAGACCTCAGTGTCTGAAAAAGGACAGAGAGAGGTTGGTTATGGCCCCTCTGGGCTCTTCTGGGGGGTGAAGACCACCCAGGGCAGTGGGTGAAGGCAGATAATTCCCGAGGAGCAGCATTGGTTTGAGAGGGAACGTGGCAGAGGAAAGGGGGATTCTCCCACTCTCGCTGTCTCCAGGTGGAGTCAGGACACCTTCCTGGCAGAGCCTTCCTGGCTCCCAGTGACAGCTCCACTGACCTGGAGCACACAGGGGGTTAATGGAGGTGACTCGGAGAATTCCAGAGTGGTTTGGGTGGGAAGGGACCTTGAAGCTCATCCCGTTCCACCCCCTGCCATGGACAGGGACACCTTCCACTGTTCCAGGTCGCTCCAAGCCCCATCCAGCCTGGCCTGGGACACTTCTGGGGTGGAAGGTCTTTTCTCACCTGACCTAATCATCATCTGAGTCCATTTGTGCCCACGATGCCCATTTCATGCCCGAGAAATCCGGTGGGTTTAGAGATCCATGGAAATGTGAACACCTCAGAAGAGAGAAAAATATTTCAAGTCCCTGCATCAAACTCTCCCCTCATTGCCCCTACCCTGGTTTTACGAGATGAGTTGCTTGTCTTAAAGCAGAGAAGTCTCCAAAAATTCACTTTTAGCTTTCTCAGGAGTTTTCTCTTCTGTCCAGAACACGATTCCCTCATTTCTGCAGCCTGGGATGTGCTGGGCACGGTCAGGATCAAACCCTGGCCTTGAACCATCTCAGAGGGATGGAGAAATGGGAGAAAGGGTTTGATCTCAGCCTCATCCTTCCCATCCCAGATGGCTGCCTGGACATCCCCGTGCTCTTCCTCGGAGCAGTCACCCCTGGGAATTACAAAAGGCACTGAACAGTGTCTGCTGACAATTGACTGCATCCCAAATGCCGGAATTCGGGAGAGTTCCTTTGCAAACGAGGCATCAAACGCAGCAGTTGCTTCTAATTTTTGCTGGAGCCGATGTGAGGAATGTGCTTATCCAGGCTTGGAGGCATCCGGCTCCTTGTAGCATCCTTCTCCTTAGGGAAGGGTTTAGTGCCAGATCTCTCTGTGCTCGGGGGTTCCCAAATTCCAGAGGTCTCAGGCACTCACTTCCTCAATGGACAGCAGGTGCCTCATTCAGCGGATTTTGGGAAAACGAGTCAATCCATAAAGTTCGCCAGGTTTTTCCCTGGGATGTATCAGTTTCCAGGCTGCTGAAACCTTCACTGCTCCCAGGTGAAGGCAGGAGTGCCCTGTTTCCTGGGAAATGCTGGATACCGGCACTTCCAGACCTGCAAAGCTTCCGAGTTGAGGGAGTCCCCCAGAAATGTCCCCTTTGCCAAGATCATGGAATCCCAGGATGGTTTGGGTGGGAAGGGGACTTAAAGCCCATCCAGTGCCACCCCCTGCCGTGGGCAGGGACACCTTCCACTGTCCCAGGTTGCTCCAAGCCCCGTCCAACCTGGCCTGGGACACTTCCAGGGATCCAGGGGCAGCCACAGCTTCTCTGGGGCAACCTGTGCCAGGGCCTCCCCACCCTCACAGCCAGGAATTCCTTCTCAAGATCCCATCTTAATCTCCCTACTTTCAGGTTAGAGCCATTCCCTGTGTCCTTTCCCTCCATGCCTTGTCCCAAGTCCCTCTCCAGCTCTCCTGGAGCCCCTTTAGGCCCTGGAAGGGGCTTGAGGTCTCCCTGGAGCCTTCTCTTCTCCAGGCTGGACTCACTCCAGCAGATCCACGTCCTTCCTGTGCTGAGCATACCAGAGCTGAACTCGGAGTGCAGAATTGCCTCCTCCTGCTTCCCTCCTCACCCCCCATTCCCGTTGAGATTCCCACATCCTCTCTTTACCAGCAGTTCCCAGGCAGAGAAGAACCCCCTGGGAGCATCTGCAGGCTCTGGATAACCCTTGAGCCCAGCCAAACACTGAGCTGAGCTTTGTGATGCTTCTCCACCTTGGGAAGGAGCAGGATAAGAAATTCCTGCGCCGACATCGTCCCTGTTTTTCCCGTGCCCTAATGGCACCACAGAGCTCCCGGGGTGGGAATGCTGCCGGCTCGGCTCTGGCCCTGCTTTTCCACAGCCCAGAGCTGCCCAGTTTGCTCACCTGCAGTAAACTGTTGGTGCTTTGGATGGCTCTTCAGTGAACTATTCCACGTGTTCCTGGTGAATATTCCATCCCCCCGGAGCTATCGGCAGATGAAAGCTCCGAGGCTGGCTCTCCATGGGAATTGAATCATCCCAGCTGTCACGCAGATCCCGATACAAATATTTCCACTGTTAATGGTTTCAGCGTGGGCTTTTTTTGTGGGATCAAATGTAATCTTATTTAATGGAGTTCTATTGCCGTGACGCTTCGGTCTTTTCACCAGGCCGGGCTGAATTTTTAAATGGAGAATGTTCAGAGCAGAGACAGGGAAATGACTGGAGGGATTGAATGGGATGGGAAATGTGGGATGGGCTTTGGATCAGCCAGGGGAGGCTGAAAGTGTAAGAGCAGGGGAAAGGATCCAGCGTGGATGGGGCTGTCGGGAATGGTGTGAAACTCTCTCAGGGGAGGGTTAGGCTGGATTTTAAGAAAAGGTTCTTTCCCCAGAGGGTGTTTGGGCACTGGAACAGCTCCCCAGGGAATGGTCATGTTCCCAAGGCAGCCACAGCTCCGGGAGTGCTTGGACAATGCTCTCAGGGATGCACAGGGTGGGATTGTTGGGGTGTCTGTGCAGGGCCAGGGGTTGGACTGGATGATCCTGGTAGGTCCCTTCCCTCTCCATGATTCTATTCTGTGGTTCTCGGAAGAGGGAGAAATTCTGTAGATTTTAGACGTGCGTGGCTGGGGATGAGGGGAATTGCTGGAGCTGCTGCTGGGCCGAGCCGATGCTTTTTGCCTGGAAAGCTTTCCCCATCCCAGGGGCACCACAGCTGGCACAGCCCCAGCCCCCAAACCCCACCAACGTCACTCCCACCCCGCAGGTCGTGCGCACGGAGAAGAACAGCCTGAACAACCGGTTCCTGCCCTGGGACGAGATCGACACCGAGGCCATCCTGTCCATCGACGACGACGCCCACCTGCGCCACGACGAGATCATGTTTGGCTTCAGGTGAGCGCCCTCCCCGCATGGCCCTGGCCACAAAGGGCTCCTCCCCACAGCCAGGAGCTGCTCAGGGGCACAGTTTGGGCTGGCACAGCCCTTCCTGTGCCTTCCCAGCTCCGTGTCTTGGGGTGGGGAAGCTGATCCCAGGTTGTGCAGAAAACCCCATTTCCCAACACTGCTTAACCCAACTCTTCAGCTTTTGCCGTGCTGGTAACGGTCCCTGAATGGTTTTGTGGCTTCCCGGGGTGGACAGAGATTGGAAAACAAATCCCAGAGGCCGCTGCGCTCCCTGTGTGTGCCACGGGATGTTCGTGGCTGCCCCAGCGTGGTGGCTGCCACCCTCTGCTCCGTGTGACGCTGGGGCTGTGACAGTTCTTGGGGCATTTTCCCCTGCAGAGCAGGGAAAGGCAGATGTCACCCAGCAAAGGCAGGTGCGGGGTGCTCTCCCTCCCACCCCCGTTCTGCTCCAGCATCCAGCTTTCCCTTGACTTTTCCCTGGCAGAAGCTTCCTGATCACGGGAATGAGGGGGCTCCTGCCGGGGGAGGTTTGTGCCAGCTGCTCCTGCAGCTCCTGCAGCCAAACCTCCCTGACTGCCAGGAACTGGGGGTGAGGGTGGCACCAGGAGCAGGGACTGCGATTCCCAGCCAGAGAACACCCGGCAGCTGCCTGGGGGTGGGAGATGGGGACCAAAACCTGCTTGGGAGGAGGATTAAAAGGCACAAAATGCCTGGAAACCCACCAGGCTCCCTCAGAGAGATGAGAAACGAGGTATGAGAGGGATTAAAGTGCAGGAGGAGGCGTCGGGATTCCTGGCTTCCCTCCCCTGCCCCGTTCCAGGCTCTTTATCTGAACTGGGCTGTTTTCTCCCTTTTTTGGTCTCTGTTTTGCTTTGCCTGGCCGAGGTTTTGCTGATTAGCCCTGGAGAGCATCAGATGAAGGTTGTAAGTGCCCCGTGTTACTCTCACTCAGATCCCTGCTTGCAGACACCCTGTTCCCACAAAGCCTCCCTGTGGTAACACATTCCCGGGAATTGCCGGAGTCTTGGCACCGGAGTGAACCTCTGCCCACAACAACTGTGCTTTGTGAAACTTTGCTCCAGGCTTTGATTCTTGGGGCCAAAAGCCTCATTTTTCCCTGTTTGCCACTCAGCTGGAGCACCCCCCAGAACGATTCTCCAGAGAAATCCTGATTTTTGTGGCGGAGCTGGGAAGGAAGAAATGCCGAGGGCACTTCTTTGTAGGGAAGCGAAGATGGGGGAGAAGTGAAAGGGAAAAGTGGTTTCAACTTCCAGCTTTTCTAAATGATCATCCTGGATTGACAGGAGCTGCAGCAAACAAGTGCTGGGGGGAGCAGGGAGCCAGGGGAGCTGCTGGTGGTGTTGATTCCTCGGGATTCATTACCAGGTTATCTTGGAGTTTCATTAATTGGAGTGGAGGATTGAACAACAAACGCGTCTGTGCTCCGTGAGCGTGAGGAAAGCTCAGGGAATCTCGGTCTCCTCAGCTGCCCTCCTCCTGTAGCTCTCCAGGAGCAGGGCTTGTGGGAGAAACTCACATCCAAATGAGGGGAAAAAACCCCAAAAAGGCCGCTTTCTGCCCAGTTCTGTGCCTGGGAAGAGGGGAAAACCTTTCTGTGTGCGCAGGGAGTTCTCTCATGGAGTCACAGCTCGGGCACTGAGCAGCAGGGAGCTGGGATTGAACGATCTGAAGGAAGGCAGCACCCCTGCCTGTGGAAGCTGGATTTGTTTCCCAGGTTAGGCATTAGGCACTGACTTTTTCCTTAATTATTCCTGCCAGTGCTGCAGCTCTCCTGGGGGATTTCTCTGGAGGAGCGGGAGCTGCAGATGAGAGCAGAATATTAAGCAACCCCACGCTCCCATGTGCAAGCCTCGGGATTTCATTCCCAAAGCTGGACTGTGAGCACGTGCTGGGGTGAGGGAGGCACTCAGGGCCCTGGAGGCTTCTCCTGCATGGCCAGAGCCCGGGAAGCTGCAGTTTGGGATGAGGAGCTGGCAGTTTGGCAATCCAGGTCTTCCCTCGGGAGACACCGGGGCCTTCAGCATCTCAGCAGCTTTTCATAGAATTATGGAATCACAGAGTCCTGGAGTGGTTTGGGCTGGGAGGGACCTTAAAGCTCAGCCAGTGCCACCCCTGCCACGGGCAGGGACACCTTCCACTGTCCCAGGTCGCTCTAAGCCCCGTCCAGCCTGGCCTTGAAGCTTTCCTTAAGGGAGATCGATGTTATCTTGGCTTTACAGAGCTGCTGGGAGATGGGAAGTCCCAGGGATTTGGGGAAGAGGCCAGGAGATGTTGGGCTCCTCCCAGGCTGAGCCTGGGCTGCTTTGGCCTTAGTTTTTTTCAAACCTCCAGAACAGCCCCGATGAGCTACAAAATCCCTGATTTATGGGTTAGGAGCTTTCCCTGTGCACTCGGCTGTGCTCTAGGAGAGGAGCACGTTTTAACACTTCTTTCCTTTTGGGCATTCCTTGGACAAGCAGTGGCCAAAGCCCTTCATGGACAGACCCCTCCATCCCTCACAGCCCCTCGGGACGGGCTCCCAGGCCCAGGTCTGTGTCTCACGGACGGTTTTGTGTTTGCAGGGTGTGGAGAGAGGCCAGGGATCGCATCGTGGGCTTCCCGGGGCGCTACCACGCCTGGGACATCCCCCACCAGTCCTGGCTCTACAACTCCAACTACTCCTGCGAGCTCTCCATGGTGCTCACTGGTGCTGCCTTCTTCCACAAGGTGAGACCTCCCCGGGGCTGCCCCTTCCTGCTCGCAGCCACCCGAGGCTGCAGCTCTGGGCGCTTCTGGGTTTTTAAGGACAGATGTGGGAGCTCCCTTTCCCTCAGTTCCTCCAAACTGAAACACGGCCAGAACCTGGTCCTGAGTGCACTGGGAAGGGCATCCAGTGGCTGTTCCTGTCGTGCTGACCCCACAGCAGCACAGAGCAGGATCTGAGGGGGGCTGGAACCCCCATTCCTCGATTTCTGAGGTTACAGGAGCTTGGGATTGGTGGAGGGTGGTGGCCGTGGGAGATTTGCTGCTGCCGTGGCTACAGCGGATCTCGGTGTGGGATTAACTCCATTACGGGGATCTCTCCTCTGAGATCCTTGAGTTTTGAGTCGGACACATCCCAAATGTCCCATGCATGGCTGTGGAGCACCTGGAGAACGCTGTGCCTTTCCCTGTTCCCAGTACTACGCGTACCTGTACTCCTACGTGATGCCCCAGGCCATCCGGGACATGGTGGACGAGTACATCAACTGCGAGGACATCGCCATGAACTTCCTGGTGTCCCACCTGACCAGGAAACCTCCCATAAAGGTAAAAATCTGGCAGCCAGGGGGTTGTCCCGGGGTTGGCATTGCTGGAGAAGCTGTGCCTGGGAAGTGAGTGGTGTGTCAGGGGCCGCTCTGCTCCAGGGAAATGCAGCTCCAGTGGGAAAGCTCGGCCTTTGGAATCAGCCAAATCCCTGCCACAGAGCAGGTGAATTGAGGTTTGATATTGGAGGATTAAATCAGACTGAATTCCGTGTCTGGTGAAAGGGTCCCTGCCCACGGCAGAGATGATCTCTGCTCTGGAGCCGGGCTGGGAGAGCTGGGGGTGTTCACCCGGAGAAGAGAAGGCTCCAGGGAGACCTCAGAGCCCCTTCCAGAGCCTAAAGGGGCTCCAGGAGAGCTGGAGAGGGACTGGGGACAAGGGATGGAGGGACAGGACACAGGGAATGGCTTCCCACTGCCAGAGGGCAGGGATAGATGGGACGTTGGGGAAGAATTCCTGGCTGGGAGGGTGGGGAGGCCCTGGAATAGAATTCCCAGAGAAACTGTGGCTGCCCCTGGCTCCCTGGCAGTGCCCAAGGCCAGGTTGGATGGGGCTTGGAGCAGCCTGGGACAGTGGAAGGTGTCCCTGCCCATGGCAGGGGGTGGCACTGGATGGGCTTTGAGGTCCCTTCCAGCTCCATCCATCTGAGATCCCATCTGTATCCGAGCCCCCCTGGCAGTGCCCCGGGCAGGGCCTTGTGGGCAGCGTGGCACTGACACCTCAGTCCCTCCCTGGCAGGTGACCTCCCGCTGGACGTTCCGCTGCCCCGGCTGCCCCCAGGCGCTCTCCCACGACGATTCCCACTTCCACGAGCGGCACAAGTGCATCAACTTCTTCGTGAAGGTGTACGGGTACATGCCCCTGCTCTACACCCAGTTCCGCGTCGACTCGGTCCTCTTCAAGACCCGCCTGCCCCACGACAAGACCAAATGCTTCAAGTTCATCTAGAAACGGGAGCAGCCGGATGTTCCCAGCTGCCAGCTCCGGCCGGAGGCGGGAGAGGCCGGCACGGGGCCGGTGTGTTTGGTTTGTTGGGCCGGGAGTGCCAGAGGCCGTTCGCTGGGGACTCCGGCCTCGCTCCCACCGGCAGACGGGACAGCCTGGATCGGGACGGGCACTTCCCTCCTTCCCCCAGTGGCTCCCCGGGACAGGGAGCGGGACCCCACGGCTCCTTGAGGACACTCCCATGGATCGTACACTGAGGAATGGCTCGCTGGCCCCTGGCTCTGCCCCTCCGCTAGCCAAGGGCAGCCGTTCTTTTTAATTATAATTATTGTTATTTAAATGAAAGTGTTTTAGATTTGCCGCCTGAGGCGCTTTTTTGTTTTCTTTTCTTTTCCCGCCCCTCTCCCCACCCCATTTCCCCCTCTGGACCCTTCAGCCCATCCGAAGGGACCGTGGCAAGGGCAGGTTGGAGGCGTTCGGGTGCAGCATCAGGGCAGCTCCTGTCACCACTGCTGTGCCCATCCTTCCTCCCGTGGCACAGCCCTTCCCACGCACCAGATCCTGGCTTCTCTGGCCCTGTGGCTGCTTCTGAGGCCTCTCAGGTGTCACCAGGTGAGGAGCCCTGTGCTCTGCTCTGCTCCCCACCCTGAGCCCTGAGGGGCGAGGTTGGCCTGGATGGTTCTTCCCGGCTCCAGCTCTGGCACCGTTCCCGTGCCGCAGCCCGGGGGGTTCAGTTGCTGCTGTTGCAGTGTCTTTTCCTACCTTGTCCTGCTAATCCTCTAAAGCCAGGGAGCGTGTTTGGGGCTTGGGGAAGATCCACCTTCAGCACAACCAGGGCTGGGGGTGCTCCAGGCTCCTAGAGGCTCTGACCCTTCTCCGTGCTCAGCCCAGCCCGGGTGTGCCGGAGCTGCAATTCCCGCTCTGCCTGATCCCCGTCCCAGAGCGAAACGTGCCCGTGTCGGGTTTGCTGTGGGCCTCAGCACAACTGCCTTAACCCCCACCCCATCCTCACGCCCTGGCTTTGGGCTGTGTCCGAGGGTTAATCCCAGCAGGAGCTTTCCATCGTGTGATGGTGCTGGGATCGCGCTCACGGCGTGGGTTTGGAGCCGGTTCCTCTCCCCCAGAGCAAAATGCTGTTCCACCTGTGACCAACCCAGCTCCGAGCCCAGCTGCTGCTCCATCCTGCTTCAGTCCCAGCTGGACAGGAGGGGAGCACAGGAGGGAAGGAAGCTCTTGCGGATATTCTCCCTCAGCACATCCCAGGATGTTCACGAGCAGCCTGGAGAAGCTCTTGCTGGGTAGGTGGGAAGGTGACACTCGTGCGGTCACCTCGATGTCCCCGGCTGTCCTGGCCCAGCACCCCGCAGCAGGATGTCACCCCTGGCTGTGTCTCTGGTGTGTGGGAGCAGGGATGGTCCAGCAGCAGCTCCTGGGCTCATTCCCAAGGTCAGCCCTGTCCCTGCTCCTCCTGCACCACGTTCTGGGGCCTCTCCAAACTCCTCTCACCAGGTTTTCCTCTCAGCACTGACACTTCCTCCTTGGGAAGGGGAGGGAAGGAGCAGCCTGTTCCCAGCAGAGCCCATGGCTCGTGCCTTCACCAGCACTACTGACCGCAGCAAAACACGGATCAAGGAATCTTTTCCTATGGGTTTTTTTTCCCCTTTCCATTCCCTTTTTGTTTTAACATCAGATGCTCAAAACACAGCGCGTGCCATCTCAGTCTCCTTAGAAATGCCATCGGAGACTCCTGCGAGGCCCCGGAACACCAGGAAGGATTCTCTGACCCTGCCCAGAGTGGAGATATGTGGCCCTGGTCAGGAGCTGCACCAGCTCCAGCGTTCCCGAGGGGCCTGAGCTCCTCTGCCACGGCTTTAATTCCGCCCTCGTTAGTGGGGGTTCGTTAGCGGCGATGCCGTGGCTCCGGTACAGCCCAGACCCGGGGCCAGCTCTGCCCTCCCAGCCCTCCCGAGGGCACGGACTGCACTTTATCCGAACACAGGCACTGCTCTGCAGCCTTCAGGCTGTCCAGAATCCGAAGGGTCGCTCCAGTGAGAGCCTGGGGGGACACAGATGGGATGGGAAGTGTTGGCATTGCCGAGTGCGCTGCGGGGCTCGGGATCCTCAGGGCGTCGGACCCCCGGGCTGGGAATTCTGCTTTCCCTTGCTGTGTTTCGATTCGAGGCCAGCTGAGATCAGCAGAGCAAATCTAACTGTTCCTCCAGGATCTTTCCCCAGGGCCTTTTTCCCAAGGTGATTTTTTGTTGGGAGGATCCCCCTGCGCATCGTGGCAGAGCAGGGACGTGCAGTGGGATCGCTGTGCGTGCTGTGGGATGGATTCTTCCTCACTGAGCGCCTCTAAAGGGGAAGGATTTGGGGGCGAATGGGGAAAGAGGCTGCTCCAGGGGGACATCGGGCAGCAGCAGCGTTGGGAGGGTGGAATTCTGTGAGGAAATGAAATGCCAGCAGGAGCATCCTCCCCGCACGCAGGGCTGGTGCTGTCCCTCCCGGTCCTGCTGCTGTGGCTCTTTCCAAAATCATCCCAAATAGCCACTGAAACCCCTGGGGCACAGGACTGGGATTCACAGCCCAGCTTTCTGCTCCTGAGACATCCCAGGACCTGAGCTGTCCTGAGGCTTTCCCCACCACCAGAGAGGAGAGGGGCTTTTCCAGAGAGTGCTCCCGCCCGTGCCACCATCCCAAACATCCTTCCTTGCTACCACCCCGGTTCTCCCGGGATTTTCAGGGCATCCCAGGGTCACTCCGAAGCTCAGGTTTGGTTGTACGATCCATCCCAGCTCCTGGGGCACGCGGCCTCCACCACCCCAGCCCTGAGGAGACGGGAAGGGCCCTTGGCAGCTGCACCTTCTCCCCCTTCCAGAGTTTCTGCTGCTTCCCCTGGGCGCGGAGCGAGGCCTTTCCCGCTGTAAATAGCAACGACTGAGGTGACACGGCCCCGGCCCCGCCCGTGTCACACGGCCCCTTCCCTCCCCTCGTGCCGACGGTGCCGCGAGCACCAGGATTTCGAATCCAAAAGGAACTGAGAGACAAGGAGCACTCCTTGGACACGAGCACAATGTTGAGTTTTTTGTAAAAGGTTCCAATAAATGGAGAGTTTAACTTGGGAGCGTCTCGGTGCCTCTTTGCTGGGGCTGGGAGAGGGGCTGGACCAGGACGGGGTTGTTCCTGCTCCTGGCCCTGGGGCACCCCAAAACCAGGCACCCCCAGGGGTTCTGTTCCCACGGGGCAGGTGAGCTGGTCTGGAATGGTGGAAACTCCTCACGGCTGGCAGAGCCTGGAGTTGAACCCCATCGTGTCCCCCGTGAGCTCAAGGCTGGGCCAGGAGAGCCCCCGGGAGGGGCTGGACCCCGAGTGGCTTCCAGGGACCCCATCCCAGTGCCGGGGCTGCTGCTTGTGTGGGAATTTGTAGCAGTAAAACGGCAGCTGAGGCAGCAGTGGGATTGCAAACCTGCCCATCCCTGCCCAGGGATGCAGAGACAAGGACCTTTAGGGGACACTTCCTATGGCACTGCTGGCTCGGGATGCTCCCGGCCCCTCTCCTGCGCAGGAGGCTGAGGTGGAAAAGCCAAACGGATCCACGTGGTTTGTGAGCAGATTTCCAACTTCAAACGTGCAGGGAGGAGCAGAGGGGAGCAATGGAGCCAGCTGGGCCACGAGCCACGAGCTCCCCTCCACGCTGGGCTGGGAATCCCCCAGGATTTCCTGCATGTGGCTGGATTTCCTCTCCCTTCCGTCCTGCTGCCTTTTGTTTTCTGCCCTCCCTCCTGAGCAGCTGCTTCCTCCGTGGTCACTTTTTACCTCTGTTGTTACCTCTGTGTTTCCTGCCCTTTCCTGCTGGGAATTGTGTCCTTTCTTTTCCCTTCTGCCTCGAGCAGGGCTTGGTTTGTGCTTGGGTTTGTTTCCAGGAGAGGTTTCAGGGAAACCCCAAAGGATTTTAGTCCTGGAGGGAGGAGGTGGATACTCAAGCCTCCCAAATGCCTGGGATCTCTCCCCAAATTACTGCAGGGAGGCAGGGCCATCGCTGGCAGGGAAGGGCACAGAGTTCCCCACTGCAGGATCCCGGCCTGGCTGCAGCAGTGGGATGCTGGTTTGGGATCTGGCTCCCACACAAACCCAGCAGCATCTTGGGCACGGACTCAGCTGGAGCCGATTTCCTCATGAGGCTTTTCCTGAGGTAAAAATCTCCTGATCGATAATTTTTCCTGCTGTGCTTGGTGAGAGGAGCCACAGCTCCAGTTCCATTTCCCCATTTCCCTGTGTGAGTACCCTGGGATGAGGAAACAGAAGCGATAAATCCCGTTAATAATTCATTCCCTGCTCCCAGGAGGAGCGCGGGGTGAAGTGCTTTACACTCCACTCCTCTGCACTACAAAGTGCCCTCGATTTTCCCTTTTGGATGATGCACTCCTTGATAAAAAGCAATTCCACTGGAATTGCTCCCGTTCTGCCCGGCAGTGCCATAAAAGCCACCAGCTCAGAGCCCAGGAAAGGACCTGCCACCCCTGCCCAGCTGGCTGGTCCTTAAGGGAGGACCTGCCCCTTTCATGGTCTTCAGGGGATGAGTTCAGAGTCCATGGATCCTTGAGGGATGGGGTCCCAGCCCATGGATCCTCAAAGGATGAGCTCATAGTTCATGGATCCTCGAGGGATGGGGTCCCAGTCCATGGATCCTCAAGGACTGGGGTCATAGTTCATGGATCCTCGAGGGATGGGGTCCCAGTCCATGGATCCTCAAGGACTGGGGTCCCAGTTCATGGATCCTTGAGGAATTGGGTCACAGTCAATCCTCAAGGGATGGGGTCACACAGTCCATGGATCCTTGAGGGATGGGGTCACAGTTCATGGATTGTTGAGGGATAAGGTCCCAGTTCATGGATCCTTGAGGGACTGGGTCCCAGTCCATGGATCCTTGAGGCATGAGCTCACAGTTCATGGCTCCTCGAGGGATTGGTCCCAGTTCATGGATCCTCCAGGAACTGGCTCACAGTCCATGGATCCTTGAGGGACTGGGTCCCAGTCCATGGATCCTTGAGGCATGAGCTCACAGTTCATGGCTCCTCGAGGGATTGGTCCCAGTTCATGGATCCTCCAGGAACTGGCTCACAGTTCATGGATCCTCAAGAGATGGGATCACAGTTCACGGCTCCCAGGTGACAGCTCACCTGTGACAGGTGAATGGGAGCTGTCAGACCCCACCTTTCCCACCGTGAGCCTGCCCAGGCCGTGATGTGCAGCCAATCTCAAATCCCCCTGCTCTCATTGCCACTCCTCCCAAAGGCTGAGCTGCTGGCGAGGCACAGATCCAGCACCTTGCTCCAGCTTCCCTCTGCTGCCCACACCCAGCTGCCCACAGAGGTGACAGAGCCCAGTGACAGTGACCGAGCCTGGGCACTGCCATTCACTGACCTGGCCCAGTCGTTCCTCTTGGGTCTCGCACTAATGGAGAGAAACCACCACGAACTCCTGTCCCCCCAGGAATGGCTGCTCCCTAAGAGCCATCCAAGAGCAGAAAGCTGATTTTAACCTTTCCTCCTCATTCCAGTGGGAGCACAGGGCTGGGCAGTCACTGGGAATTAATCACTTCCCACCCATCCCACTAATTGCGTTTAATGAGGGGAGCAGTGGAGAGAGGCCGGAGCAGCCCAGGGCGGGATGAGGGATCCAGGGAATGGGGATGGTAGTGGCACAGGGAACCACATGGGGGCCAAGGGGATTTCTTTTCCTTTCTGGAAGAGAGAGAGTGAAACCAGGGAGCTTTGCTGTTCTTTGCCCATTAAATTGGGAATTTCTGGATAAAGCCTGGATTGCATCCATGGTGTTCCAGCTCCCTGGGCTGCCACGGTTCCCTCTGCAGGACTGACCCAGCCTCAAGAAGTGCTGTTTGTTTTTCTCTCTCTGTGCAGAAGGAACAAGCACTTCATTTCCCAGTTTAATTAGGATTTCTCATTAAAGGATTCCCCTCCCAGCATGTTTGTTTCTCCAGCAGGCACAACCTGAATATAACAAAACAATCCACTCTCAGCTGCTGGACTGATGGAACAATGAGAAGTTTTCCTGCTCAAAATGACAGGAAGAAAAATGTGAAAGCTTTTAATTTTTACTTTTTCCCCCCTCAGGAGGGTGGGAAAGCCTTGGGATTGTGAAAAGGAAGGCGTTGGAGCAGTGGGATCAGTGCTGGAGCTGAGGTAACCAGCAGAAAGATGAGTTTATCCCATGGCCTCTGCAGGTTAGGAATAATCCCTCTGGAGTTTAATAAAGTGAAATTATCCCAGTTCTTTTACTGTGTTTTTAAGTGATGCTAAAGCAGCAAACCTGCAAACCCTGATGAGGATTTAATTCCTCTGCCCCAGGTTTTTATCACGTTGATGACACCATCCCTCCTCAAAGGTGTGGATGCTGGGATCTGTCACCCAATCCAACAGAAATCCCTCATGGGAGCAAAATGGGATTTGGACACTGCAGTGGCAAAGAGATTTTATCACAGAGCTGCTTCCACGGCCTCCACCTCCCCAAAGGGATCAAGTGGAGGAGCAGCTTTGTTTCCCAAAGGTGCCAGGCCAAGGATGTGGAATGGGCACGGAGAGGCTTTTATAAACCATGGGATGTGCTCCCTCCTTGGCAGTCTCGCTCTGCTTTTTATTTTTTAACACCAAATAAATACAAAACAATCCAATAAAAAATGAACAGCAGTAAATCTGAGAAATGGGTGGCCTTTGGAAGCAATACCATTGACTAAGGTGAGGCCCCAAATACGTGATGTGGGGAGGGAAAAGCCTCCCCAGGTCTGCAGCACAGATGGCTTTGGATAAATGACTCAGAATTCCATCCAGGATTTGGGATGGGGGGGGCTGCAAGGACAAGTTTTTTGGAAGGTAGAAACAAGAGGCACTTAAAAGGTTTTTTGTGAGCTCCAGGGATTTTCCTACTTTATGGACTTCCCCAAGTGTCTTCCTGAGGTGTTTCCTCCACTGCTGATGGAGGAACCCAGGAGGAACCAGCTCGAGTGAGGAGCCTGCAGCTCCATGGACACATCTGGATGTCACAGGTGAGGCTGCAGCATCGATAAACACTTGAATTCCTACAAGATAAAGCTTTTCCAAAGGGCCTCTGCTTGTGCAGGGAATGGCCAGGCTCTCCCCACTATTCTCCACGTCCACCAAAACCCTTTTCCATTTTTATTTGTACAATCTTTGCCTCACCAGCTCTCTCCTCCTCGTTGTGGCAGTGAAGGACACGTGAACGACACACAGGGAATGGGATCTGGGGACTGGGAAGAAGCAGTGGGAGGGAAAAGGCCATTGTTTCAATATTCCTACGGAGTTCTGGCAGGTGAAGGACTGGGGCAGACGCTGCTGAGGGGCACAGAGGAGCAGTTCACCCTGATGTTGTAAATAAAACACTCCAGTTATTTACTCTGCAGCTCCTATCTCCTGCAAGATTCCCAACTCCCAATTTTACACAACAGGAATTTCATCCAAAGTATTCCAAAACAGGTTAAAAATAAGATTTAAAAAATAGATAGGTATTAAAAATACTCCCTTGCTCCTCCACGAAGGGGAAGGTGATTTCTGGTCTCTCTGAATCACAGAATTCTCTCTCTCTCTCTCTCTCTCTCTCTCTCAATCTCCTTGGACAGCTCCAAGTTCTGCTGCTCCAGGCTCTCTCCTTGCAGAGCCTCCTGATGTCCGTGAGCTAAAACTTCTGCAGGAATTTGAGCACCAGGTCCCGCAGTTTGACCCTCAGGGGCTCGTCATTGTCACAGATGATGTGGGTGGAGTCCTCCTCCAGCTGGATCAGGGTCTCTGCCTCCTGCAGCAGCACAATGTGGCCCTTGGCTGTGTCCTCCACCTTCACGTCGCTGAAGCCGTGCTGGATTTGGGGTGGGAGAGGGAGAGAGAGGGAAGTCAGCACAGCTCAGGAAAACTGGGAGAGAGGAGAGACCAGGGCACGGGAGTGAGGGGGAATTTCATGGAATCACGGAATGGTTTGGGTGGGAAGGGCCCTCAAAGCCCATCCAGTGCCCCCCCCTGCCATGGGCAGGGACACCTTCCACTGTCCCAGGCTGCTCCAAGCCCCATCCAACCTGCCCTTGGACACTTCCAGGGAGCCAGGGGCAGCCACAGCTTCTCTGGGAATTCTATTCCAGGGCCTCCCCACCTTCACAGCCAAGAATTCCTTCCCAAGATCCCATCTATCCCTGCCCTCTGGCAGTGGGAAGCCATTCCCTGTGTCCTGTCCCTCCATCCTTGTCCCAAGTCCCTCTCCAGCTCTCCTGGAGCCCCTTTAGGCACTGGAATGCTGCAATCCTGTCCTTTTCCCTGCTAATTTTCTCCAAGAAGTCCTGCAGGTGAGAACGAGACTCCACAGAGCAGCAACCAAATTTCTGCAGCTTCCCCAGGAGACTCCTCCACCAGTGCAGACATTTCCAGAATCTCTTCTTCCCTCCGTCCCCTTCTCACAAATCTTGTGGAAATTTAAATGCTTTTGAGACCCCCCTCAGCTGCTGAACCCAAAAGTTCTGTGAGGCAATTCACCCACCCCAAAGCTCTGCTTCCATGGGAAACAGGAGGAGATCACTGACATGAAGCCCCCATATCAGGACACGGCTCCACAGGGGACAATTCCCTCTATTCTGAAGTGCAGGGACACCCTGGAGCACTTTGGGAGCTCACTGGCCTTTCTCCACTTCAAGCTACATTAAAATCATCTCCCCTCTCTCTGCTACCACAGCAGCACATCCGAGATGAGCAGAAACCTGCTGGGATCCCACCTGCCACCGAGGACTCCTCACCTTTTCCAGAGTCTGCACAAACTGGTCCACGGGGATGGAGCCACTCAGCAACGGCTTCAAAGATTTGCACTCGGGCACATCATCACTCACCCGCTTCCTCTTCTTGCTGGCAGGAGGTTGGGGAGGTTTTGGAGGGAGCTGATGGATGAGAAGGAAAAAAATCCCACTCTAAAGGATGCAGCAGGTTGGGAAATGGGCAAATTCAGAGCGAGCAACTACTCAGGGAATGAGAACGTGGCTTAGCTCCAGCCATTTATGAGGACTCTGGCATTTTAAGCCCCGGTCTAAGTTTATTTGGCAGCAGGAATGAGTGGAGAGGAGAGTAAATGAACAACAGCAGCCTCAGACCAATTCCACTGCAGCATTTCGATGTTTCCAGCGTTGCTGAGGGTTTCCAGGGAAGCAGCTTGGAAAGAGGAGGGCAGCCTTTCAGCTGTGCTCTGACAGAAATCCTCACCCAACCTTCACGTCCCTGGCATTTCCACACTGGGCTCTCTTCCCAAGTGTCCTGGGCCCTCTTCCCAAGTGTCCTGGGCCCAGCCAGCTCTGCTGCCCAGTGTGGGAAGGGCTGTTCTGTGAGGCCCTGCAGGCTCATGGATCTGAGACAGAGGGGACCAGGGCAGCCACTGCTGAGCAGGTCCCTGGACATCAGCTCCTCCTGCAGAGCACTCACGCCAGGAATTCCAGTGCCAGCCTGAAGGACAGGGATGCACAGGGATGTACACCCTCTTGGGGGACAGGGAAACTGAAGGCAGATGGTCCCTTCCCAAGGCTGAGGTCCCAGGTCATCTCTCTCCTCCAACCCTTGGTCCTGAGAGGTTGACTGATGCTGTTCCTGCCTATGGCAGACAGCAGGATGATTTGTAGCCTCTCTTCAGGAATTATCTCACTTCCCCTTTTATCTCAGCCAGGCACACAGCCAAGGGAAAGAGGGCAGAGAGATTTATTTGCATCCACTCCCTGCTCCGGGTGTCATTCCTCACTCGCACACGCCAGGGCAGAGCCTCTGCCAAGGGCTCTGCTCCGGTGGGCAGGAGCTGTAGGAGGGGCTGCAGGGGTCCTGGATGGCAGGAAAAACCAGAGTAAGGACATTTTTCTCCCTTTCCCATTAGACTGTACCTGCAGCACGTGCTTGTTGTCCTTAGTATGCAGCACAGCAGAAACTGTTGCCAAGGAAATACCAGGCTTGATCTCCAAGGGCACGAGGGAATCTGCAAGCTGGAGCAAAAGGAGATTTTGTTCAGCAAGTGATCAGCTCGAAATGTGCACGAACCCAGCTGTGAGATAAATTGGCAGCGTGGTATTTTTAAACGTGGGCTAATGAACTGTAAACACAGAGCCACCGACAGACCCAGAGCTCCTTGGACCTGCCCAGCCTCCTTCCAGCTCCCAAAATTAGGGATTTCACGCCGTGAGCAGAGCAGCACGAGGGTTTGCAGGAACCAGGGCTGGTCTCAACAAACAGAACAAGCACAGAGAACCCTCGTGTGAAAAGAAAATTGCTTCATTAATAATTTTAGTTAGGGAAACTCGTGGTCTAATCCAGCACTATGATGTTTGTTATGCTGCTGGACAATGAAAAATCAAAGTGAGTTTCCTTTCAGTTCCTGACTGCAGATTTTCTGCAATAAAAAGGGTTTGTCCTTAAAACCCCAATGTTTTCAATCAACCCACTGTTGATTAGTTTGAAATTATTCCAACAACGCTGCACAAAACCCTTTCCACTGCTAATTTATGTAATTCTTCCCTGAAAGACATAAAATTTAGTCTTGGCTTGGAGTTTGGATCCAAGGGCAGCGCTGCACCTGCTGGGACCAGTGGAAGGTGGCCAGCTGGGAAGCACCTCCTCCAGCCACTTTTCCAAAGGAATCCTGATGAAAACAGTGCTCATGGATGGAGAAAATGATTCCCTTTTTCCCTCTATGGGAATTCAAGGTGCCAGGATGCCCAGTCCTTTTGCCATCGAAGCACTGAGAGGGTTTTTCTGTTGGCTTCGATGGTGGCAAAGTTCAGCTCCTTTTAACACCTTCTGAAAATCTCCCCTGCCACTGTTAAAGCTGCAGGAACATTTTGAGAGCACCTCCTTGGAAATAAAGCAGTCGCTGTGTTGGAAAAACACAGGCTGAATTAAAAATCCCCAAATTTTGTCTGTATTCAGGCTTGGTGAATCCTAGAAATCCAAATCTGACGGAGCAATTCGGCTCGCCGTTACTCTGGGACTCTGTTCAAGATCTTTAAAGCAGGCAATTTGAATACAGCCTCGATGGTTTGTTGTTGAAGGCGAAGAGAATGAAAATATAATGACAATCATTGCTTCAGATTTCTCCTGGGACCTAAAAATAGCAGCACTTGCAGCAGTGAGTTCTGCTGCCTTCCCAGTGGTCGAAGGCACTTTCCATTCCCACCACCTGCCCGAGGAGGATCGATAAAAACGGGCTCTGATGAAGAGCAAAATGACAAATCCTGTAAAGAGAAAGATCCTTAAGGAACAGGGGGAGTTGCTTAGAACCGAAGTCTTCTCTTGCCACTGAAGTGTTTTGCTATTAACATTTCTGCAGGTTTTAAACAGGCTGAATAGCAACACGTGGATTATTTACAGTCAGAAAGACAGTAGGACAGACATTCATTTTGATTTCCTCCCCAGCTCGCAGCCCTCTCCGTGTGGCAGCCAATCCTTTTATTATAGAAACTCAGTGACCCAAACCAAAAAAGGTCATTTAATCACATCCAGTAATTCACCCACCAAGGCCAGGCAGCACTGCTCCACTCCTTCCAACTGACCTCCTGCACACACAAATCACAGAACTCCTCCAAAACGCTGGGTTAAAGAAACCCTTTTCACAGAGGCAGCAAGTTCTTGTCTGAACTCCAAGCTATGGCAACTCCACCGTTCCCCCTCACAAGTGGTTTCAAACTTTAATTCTCCTGGCAGCCAGGAAGCCGTGTCTCATTTCAAGGTTGAGTTTGTCCAGCTTGCAGTGGCTGGCTCTTGTTGTGCCTTTGTGTGTGAGATTGAAAAGCCCCCCACCACGCAGGAATAAACGAGTCTTCCTCCCAGTCATTATCCCGAGCCCTGTGTCACACGCTGGAACCAGGAAAGCCACCAAAGCAGGGACACTGAGATCTAACACCACATTAATCAGCCCCTTGCCCATGGATGAGCACTTAGGATAAATCTGGGGGGGGAAGTGTGCGCTGCGTATTTCAGTTTTTAGCATGGGATGTTCTCCTCCTGTGATCAGAGCTGTCCGCCCACGCTAAACCAGAGCAAAGATATTTTTACCATTAAGTCTTTCCTGTAGGATTGCATTTTCCACCCCAAAAGGGGATTTGACACACACCCTGTGAGCACAAACACTGCTGCTGGCCGAACTGCAGCTGTTGATAAAGAAGAACACGGATTAAGTCGCTCGAGTCTCTATTAAGGACTTCAGTGGGAACAACTCTCCCCAGGTTTGTCTTCAGCCACCAGCCAAAAATCCTCTTGTTAGCACTGAGGGGCTGAACAGCCACTGAGGATGGGACCTGAAACTCCACAGTAAAAATAAAACGAGGCTGAATAACCAGTGAATAAAATCAGGGCAGGACCAGACTTTCAGCACACGTGGTCTCGGTCCTGTGGAGGATTCTCCCAGGGACAGCCTTGCTGGATGTACAACAGGATTTTAACATCCCAGCTGCAGTAATTCCTTCTTAGATCTTTGGGACACCTCCCCAAACTCCTCCCTTTTCCCTATTTACCTCTGGCTTACACTGGAGAGGGTGCAGGAAGGCTGTCCCAGCAGGGAGAGGCAAAGTTTGGGTTGAGTGAGGTGAACTGGATATGGAGAACAAGTAGGAGCACAGCAAACTGACCAGCAATTAAAATCCCCTGAACTTTTAGGATCTGAAAGCACTGATATGTACATTAGATTATAGCACATGTATTTAGAAAGGGACCTGGTTTTTACATCATTAAATGTGTTTTCCAGATTTTCAAACTGCATAAATGTATGATCTCTGCTTTAGAGGTGGGATCAGACCAGAGAAACACACAGGAAACCCCAAACTGTGGATTTCTCTGGCACTCCTGAGGTGGGGAAAGCGCTGGTTAAAGGAAAGAGATTCCCAGGCAGCTCCTGGGCTGCTGCTGCAATTCCTGAAGGGTCAGCCTTGAGTCCACTCCCAGTTTTTATTAATGACCTCAGGATAGAACGAGGAGGAGTGTTCAGAAGGTCCCACTGAAGTTTGTAGGGCACCTTTAACAGAAAGAAGGACCAGGCTATGAGAGAGGAAAAACTCAAAAGACCTCAAGAATTGGAGTGAGAAAAACAAGATGAAATTCAACAGCACGAAATGAAGGCCAGGGATGGGGCTAATACAGAGAATTTCTGCTGCTGCAAAGGACAGAGGTGAAGGGTTCAGGTTTATTAGTCCATCCCAGCAGAGTCACAAATGTGACATGGCCACAAAAAAGCTAAATGCAAGCCCAGAAAATATCGGGTAATTCTCTCTGAGATGAGCTACCACTCTTATATGGGGCCTGGTAAGATTTCATCTGAACTACTTGTAAATTGTGGGTAATTTCGGTTCAAGTAAGAGATTCTGAAGGGTAGATGAGGGCAGGAGGAGCAGTCTTGTAGGAGGAAACTAAATATCTTGGCTTGTTTAGCCTGGCAAAAAAAGAAAGCCAAAGGGAGAATTTGATTATTCTACATAAACACCACAGGGAAAATACCAACAAAAGGGAAAATGTATTTATGCTAAAACATGATGTTAAGAATAAATGTGTGCAGGCCAGCAGTGAATATGTGTAGGCTGGAAATCAGGATGTTTCTGGCCATCAGGGACAGTGGGGGTTTGAACAGCATCTACTGGGAACAGCAGGGGCAAAAGTCTCTGCAATTTGAAGTCTTACATTTTTTTGAGGCACGTTATAAACACTGTTGGTAACTGCAGCTGGGTTCTGGCCACGTAAACCCTGAGGGCACTTCCATTTCCAGGTGGAAATGATGGAATACAGCCTTGGAACTTGCTGGGCAGGAAGCAATTCCCACCCAGATCCCAGCCCCTAAATAGGATGGAATTTGTACGAGACAGAAAAATGTCCCCTCCCAGTTATGAGAGAAGCCCAAAGATTTTAAGATCTTGCCTGACTTCAGAGAAAGCCCTGGAGGTCAAACCTGCAGAGGTTTTTACAGTAACCACTCCTAAGCAAAACGTGAATGGAGAACCTGCCTCATCCTCCATCCCTCCACTCCCCTGCTCCTCACACCCCCCAAATCCAGTTTCTGGGTGCAGAAAAGCACCTTCCCAGTGTACCTTTAATAGGAAAAAAATTGCTTAAAGGCTGTGCACTCGCCTTTTCACAAGCAGGGAGGATCTGCAGGGTCAGTTTTGTAAATAGAACTAAACCCACGGTCTTTGCCGTGTCACTTAAATTTGGATGGTGGTGTCAGGAGACAAGGACAATCTCCCTCACCTCCTACATCCCTGCCACCTCTTCTCCCTCCATTTTTAAAGTAATTTAGTTATTGATGAATTAATTATTTAAGTACCAGGAGCTCTGATGGCAAGCCCTTGTAACCACACACAGGAGGAGTCTCCCACAGCTCCAGCCTTGGTTTCACAGCCCCTGCTAAACCAGGGGCCAGGTTCAGGAATTCTGCAGCTGTCAGATCCTTCAGAGGGACCAACAAATGTGGTGTCAGACACACGGGGTGAAGGGGGAATTGAAATGTGCCTGCGGATTCATGACCAGCAGGAGCAGGGAACAAGGCACAGGCACGCTGCTGGCAGGGTGGAAATCGGGGAATTTTGCTAATGAGACCTAAAGGAACAAAGGCTTTCCCAGCAGAGAACAGCCCGGAATGAAGGGCATCTGTAGAATCATTAGTGGGTGATCTGAGTCGGGTCCTGTCGGGCTTTCAGCCTCACATTTGACACAATCCAAGGGTTTCAATTCAGTTGCTGAGTTAACTCCAACTTAACAGAGCTGTCACTCGCTGGGGGTCTCCCACAGCTCGCTCTGGAGTGGATTTCAAAGTCTCATTAACGTCAGTGGATAAAGAATCGTGCCACAAATACTGAAGTTTTTGCTATTATCACTTGCAAATGCCCAGATCTTGGCTCTGGGCTTCCACAGAGCCAACACCCAGTGAAGAAATAAAAGAAGCACGAGGTACAGTCTGCAGTTTTGAGCAATGAATTAAAGCTCTTCCTTTCCTTGTGCATGTTCCATGTGCAACTGCTGGCCCAGGGCTCCAGCCCAGCAGGAGGAACCTCGTCCCCAAAACCTGGAAACCAAACCAGAAAGACACCAACCAACCACCAGGGAATAACCCTGGCTGGGATTCCAAGCAACAGAACTAACTCCAACCACTCAGTACTACCTCGAACCACTGGCTTTTTGCCAATCCCGTGCCAAAAAAGCAGTTTAAGGAGTATTTAAGGAGCAGAATGAAGTAGATTTATGGCTGTTTAATGAAGCTCTTCCCCAGGAGCCAGGGAGAAGGCAGGGAACAGTTGTTTGAGGAATTTACAAAAGGACGGTGGAAAACAGAACCAGCAGAAGCAGAAATTAGGCTTGGATTTGAATGAAAAATGACAGGTAGGGGAAGCAAGGACATAAAATATCTTCAAAGTAAAGGCAGTAAAGCTTGCAGATGCAAGAGATGAGTCATTTGAAAGATATAAAAATGGCATAAATCAAAATATTCAAAATATAGTAACCATTTTATGGGTCAGAATGTCAAGTCAGGATGGGATGTTGTCGTTGAAGCTGACTGGGAAGAGAGAGCTGAGTGCCTGGCTGGAAAAGTGTTATCTTACAGCCAGCCATCAAAAATGAAAGGAAAAACAAACCTAGACATTAATGTAGGCAGGCAAAGGCAGGCTGGGAGCAGAAAAGCAGATCTGAGTTCCATCTAACTAAATAGGACAACCTGTGGGTAAAACCAACCACAGAAAAGGTACAGCACCAAAAAAAAGGCAAAGGAAATGAAGGATAACACATTCCAAGCCCACAGAAGAGAGGAGCAGGGAGGAGAACTCTCTCAGGCGGAATGGCCGGGAGAGAAGAGACACCAGAGTGAGGTGGGAGACATTTTCAAGGAGAAAATAAAGGCTGCACTGAACTCTGCTGATGTAAATCAGGAGAATTTATCAGCGCTGGTTCCGGCTTTGCGTAAGGAAAGGTTGGTAAAAGCTGGGAAAGAGCAGTTTTGGTGGAATGTCAAAAGGTGAGGTCCAAGTCGGAGAGAGACTCCAGGCAATTCTGCAGCGAGCAGGGAGCTGGGGCAGGGCTGAGCAGCAGAAGCAAACAGGTTTTATTTCATTGACTTTTTGTGAGGCTACGGCACACGGAGCCAAGGGGGAACAGTCAGGGACAAAGGAACACAGAGGTCAGAGATTGGATAATGTGGGGTCACCAAAATGAGCTGAGGGTGGGAAGAAAGAATTCAGAACTCCTTAGTCCCTGAAACACAGCAGGAAGTTGGAAAGGTGAGATAAAAGCAAGGAAAAGAAGTCGAGATGAAAGCTCCATAATTCTAATGGCTGCTTTTCTAATTCTTCTCTGCAGTAGTTTCTGATAATTCCACCTTGTGTCAGGCTGTGCCTCGCACACTGACACTCTCCTGACGGGGCTGTGTCCCGAAGAACTGGCAAATTGAGTATTTTAAAAAGCACAGAGCCCTCAGTGAAGTGTCTGCTGCCGGCTCCGAGTGATGTGCACCATTGTTCAGCTGTAATTAAACTGGAGGCACTTTATTTGCTCAGACACTGCTGTTTAATTTTATCTGTTTGCTCCAGAAGGTGTTTTCCATTTCCCCATCTTTCTCCTGTGAGCAGACAATGCCTACCCAATTTCCAGGAAGCAGTCTTTTTTATTATTATTATTATTATTTTATTATTTTTTTTTTAAGTGAAAGGCAGATGCTGAGAAGAACAAATTATTGAAAGTGTAAAGGTTTGCACAATCCCTGGGAGAGCCATTCCAGCCCGATGCCTTGGGACTGTTAACACCTCTCTCCAAACAAAGGCTGCTGTGAGCGTAAATCTCATTATCATACACCAGGCCTGCCTGACCTGCCTCTGCTCCTCGGTGAAGTGACTGAAATATAGACAAGGTCCAGCAGTAAATTTCCATTATTCTGACAGGCCAGGATCTGAATCTTTGGGAAAGAAATTTCACTCTACCACAGCATCGAGTCTGCGCTGACTGGAGCCACGCTGAGCCAACTCTTTGGTGTTCAAAAGCTGGAAGAATCCAGGCAGAACTTTGAGCTGGGAAAAGGGCTGGGGATGTCAGGAGAGGGCCCTGATCAGGACTTCATTGCAACAGCCATTCTTTTATGAGACTTTCAGGTTTACTTCACACACAAATCCCAGCCCTGCAGCAGATCTAGCAGTTCCTGGTTTTTCCAGGGTGGATTTCATCACTCCATTTTGGTCTAAAATGGTTTTGACAAATAACAAGCCATTGCAAGGTTTCCAGGAGCTATAAAACACCTTTTTCAATTGCCACTTGAGCCTTCACAGAACCCCAGGGCTGGTGGGAGCCCATATGAAACAAATGCCCTTTCCTTGCAGCACAGAAATTCCTCTATATTCAGGAACCCGAAACTACTGAAAAAGGAACATTAAGCAGCAAATACTCCCACACCAGGGAGCCCCATCCATCATGTCTGAAATCTGTCTTGCACAACCCACTCAGCAGAAGGGGAAACTGCATCCAGTTTTTACCAGGACCATGTAGTTCCCTTAAAAAGAAGGAGCAAGATCCTTTTTGGAGGATGATTTGCACATCTTGGAGCTGGGGATGACATCCCATTAACAGTCCTGAAGCACAGCCTTGCTCTCAGGAGTCTTTTCAGGAGCATCACTACAGCCCAAGCAGCTTTTGCAACGAGTTGTGAAATGCAGCTTTTGAACCAGGGAAATCCCAGAATGGATTGGGCTGGGAGGAACCTTAAATCTCATCCAGTGCCACTCCCTGCCATGGGCAGGGACACCTCCCACTATCCCAGGCTGCTCCAAGCCCCCTCCAACCTGGCCTTGGACACTTCCAGGGATCCAGGGGCAGCCACAGCTTCTCTGGGCAACCTGTGCCAAGGCCTCACCACCCTCCCAGCCAGGAATTCCCTCCCAATATCCCATCTATCCCTGCCCTCTGGCAGTGGGAAGCCATTCCCTGTGTCCTGTCCCTCCATCCCTTGTCCCAAGTCCCTCTCCAGCTCTCCTCTATTCCCCCTGCAAGTACTGAAATGCCACAATAAGGTCACTCCAGAGCCTTCTCTTCTCAGGCTGAACAAGCAGCCTGAAGAATCCCTGGATATGGAAAATCATGAGATGTTTCTCCTCCCTGACCATGGACAGCTCTGAAATTAGGACTCCTGTGTGAATAAAATTGGATGTTATTTGTTAGGGGAGGGGAAAAAAAGAAGGCCATTTCTGTCAATATTCCAGGTTTCTGCTGGAACTCTCCAAGTGAAAGGGAATGCATTAGAAACCAGCTCTCTTTTCCCAGGCTGGTGAATGCTGCATTCCCTACAGAGCATCCTCCCTCCCTCTAGTTTTGGGAAGTGCAGGGAGAGCTGGAATCCAGTCCCTTCAGAGGCTGACACGAGGGACAGGCTCTCGTACAAGGCTCAGTTCCACCCTCAGGGTTTAGGGGGGAAACCCAAAGCTTCAGTGGAATTTGAATAATCTGCGAGCCCCAGGCTGGCTCAGGCACTCTGAACTCAGGATTGGTTTCACGCTGGTGAATGGAAGCCACGTTTTACCAGTCTTAGGTTTAATGGGATCCAATAAAGATGCAAATTTCCCAAACAATTAAATACACATGCCAAGATGGAGCTGCAGCCAAGCATATTTTCTAATTAAAGCCCTCTCCTCGTCTCCAAGCAGTGGGCTGGGCAGGCTCCTCACAGAACTGGTGTGAAATGGTGGCAGTGGGTGCTGTGGGCTGCATGAGGGATTTGTTACGTGGGTCCCAGTTCTGCACTTCATATTTGGCTCAACTAAAGGACTCTCCCACCTTCTACACTCCAATGAAAAGTCACTCAATATTCCAGTTTCCAAAGGGCAGTAATGCCTGCTTGCAAAAAGCCACCGTCACCTTTGATCCAAGGACACATTTGTGCTGATTGGATTGTCAAAAAAATATTTTAAGCTCGTGCCTGTCGGAATATGGGTCACCCTGTGTAATATGGGTACATGTGGATTTGATTTATGGGGTTAATAAATCATTAATAGATGTTGTGGGGATAAGTAATCCACATTTTAGATGGCTACAAGCAATTCATTAACCTGCTGGGCTCCTGCTGCCTGTAGGAATTAACCATTTATGGAAATTGTTGGAATACAAATGAGCCTTTTCACTGCTTCTTTGCCACGACTGAAAACTGATCCTTAATGGGAAGGGTGTTTCTAACAGCAGGTAAATTTGGGGAAGGAGAAAGAGAACTCCTGGCTACTAACTCCCAGATTCTTTGGATCCTTCCCATGGTCCTGGGGCACTAATTCAAACTGCTGTGCCTAAAACTTCCTCACAGTTAAGCTGGAGGTGACTGGCTGCCTCACTCATGGCAGAGATCACTTTTTATGTTGTGGGATGGGGTTTTCTTGCAAAGGACAACTCGCCTGGACACAGTTTTTGCTTGCTCACAATCACGGAATCATGGAATGCTTTGGGTGGGAAGGGACCTCAAAGCTCATCCTATTTCAACCCCGACACCTTCCACTATCCCAGGGTTGCTCCAGCCTGGCCTTGGACACTCCCAGGGATCCAGGGGCAGCCACAGCTTCTCTGGGAATTCCAGCCCAGCTCCTCCCCACCCTCCCAGCCAAGAATTCCCTCCCAAAATCCCACCCCAATCTCCCCTTTCCCAGAGGAAAGCCATTCCCTGTGTCCTGTCCCTCCAGCCCTTGTCCCAAGTCCCTCTCCAGCTCTCTTGGAGTCCGTTCAGGCTTGGGAAGAGGCTCTGAGGTCTCTTCTCCAGGCTGAACATCCCTCTCAGCCAGCCAATGTTTTTGTTTTAACTCCCATTAGTTTAGAGTGAAATTATCTCTCAAAAATGCTTCTTTCTTAGCTCGCCATTTGACAGAATGTGCTTTACACGATGAGAGTCAACTGTAAATTCCAGCCACAAGGTATCTTTACTCAAAGGCAGAAAATATCTTTAGAACAAATTTTTTACTTCTGAGTCTGCACCTCCAGTCCTGGGGGCAGCTCTGGGCCTTTCCCAACAAGGAAGACAGTGAGGGGCTGGAGCGTGTCCAGGGAAGAGAACGGAGCTGGGGAAGGGGCTGGAGCACCAGGAGTGGTTGAGGGAGCTGGGAAAGGGGCTCAGCCTGGAGAAAAGGAGGCTCAGGGGGGACCTTGTGGCTCTGCACAACTCCCTGACAGGAGGGGGCAGCCAGGTGGGAACAAGGGACAGGACAAAAGGAAACGGCCTCAAGCTGTGCCAGGGGAGGTTCAGGTTGGATATTAGGGAAAATTCCTTCATGGAAAGGAATTGGAAGCATTGGAAGGTGGTGGAGTCCCCATCCCTGGAAGTGGCACTTGAGGCCACCCTTTAGTGGCGCCGGTTGACAGCTGGACTCGATGACCTTCAAGACCTTTTCCAACCACAACAACTCTGTGATTCCCTGACTTCACAGAGGCTGCTGAGCTGGAATTTGGCTGTGTGAGCAGGAACCCCTCCCCGTGCCCGTGCCCACGCCCTGCAGGGACTCACGTCGGGCATGATCTCGATCTTCTCGTAGCGGCGCTTGTAGGGCAGCGTGAGCACCTCGGCGCGGCGGTAGGACATGGCCGGGGGCTGGCAGTCGATCATCAGGTCCGTGCGGTGGGACTGCGTGGGAGGGGGCTGCGTGTACTGCTCCGGGCACACCACGTGCAGGGGCTGCAAAACAGCACCAAGGAATTCCCATCAGCACTGGAATAAACTGCTCCAGGAGCAGGAGTTGTGGGTAGCGGCCGACCCGCCCGAAATTTGTGGCTTTAATCGTCACTTTGATATCAGAGTTGCCACAAGGAGAGAAAAAAAGCAAAAATATTAAATAGTCTTTTCTCCCCAAATCCTTGCCAGATAAACTGGAAGCAAATGGCAACAGTGGTGGAGAGCATTCCAAGAGTCAACATGAGAGGCTGCAGGAACCTCGGCTGTCAACAATCAAGGCTGCACAAACAACTCCTGGAGTTTTCCAGCAATATGGTAACAAAGCATTAACAGGCTGGTGGCCACTGCAGGATATAAGGAAGCCAAAGGAGAAGCCAGTGGCTTCTGCAAGCTGCTCTGGAGACAGCACAATCCATCAGCAGTAACGTGGAAGGAGATGTTTATCCAAACCCAGGCAGTGGCAGTGCTATCAGCCTGCAGTGACAAGCCAGGTCGCAGAACAATGAGATAAAGTGATCCAGGCATTGTTAGGAGGTTTGGAAGAATGTGTATTTCAGAGTTCAACAAGATGGAACACAGGGAAAAACTCGGCCAGAAAAAAAATCTGGGTATTATTTTAATTATGTAAAGAGTCAGAAAGCAAATTCCAGTAATAAAAATGAATGGGATGGACAAGGAGAGACCACCGAAGCCCCAAAGAGTCATGGGGGGACAGCAGATACCACAAGAACCCTCTGGTCTTTTCCTTAGGCCTCTCCTAAAGCAGAGCCCAATGCTGTGTCCTCTTCATAGAAAAAAGGATCTGGGTGTTGTTTTGATTTTTGTTTAATGCAACATTTGCTCAGAGTTCATTTATTTATTTCAGCTGTGTGAAGAAACGTAAGAAAAGGCAGCAGGAAATTCATTACCTGGACTTCTTTGAGTAATTTAGACACCTGAATAAAATTGAGTCTCGTGTCAATGGGACAGTAAACACATTTCATTGCCAGGGGCTGATAGGGAGCCAGGGCATCCAGGTAAGAGAAATCGGGTTCTGGAAAGAGAAATGTTGAAAACACTCAAAGCCCATTCACAACAAAGATGGCCCAATTCCTCTCTGATTTCAGCCTAGCCAGAGCTGTTGTTTAATATTAATTCTGTTACAGATTTCTTTTCCCTTCCTCCTTCCCCCACCCATTATTTTCAATTAATTTGATGAAAATTACGCCCACAATTAGTCTTACCTTAATCAAGCAACACAGCAATACTATTTCATTTGAACACATTATTGCATGATTTTTAGAACAAATTTAATCAAGACAAAACCATCATCTCTTATTTTTAATCAGATCCTGTAAAGGCAGGCAAAATGCAGACATTTTGGGTCTTGTAAGGTAATCCAAATGGCAAGTCGGTTCTCACTATGACAAAAATGCAGCATGAAGATCATATCTCGATATATAAATATATATATATATTTATTCTTTCGAATCTAAGAGCCAGGTTTAGACTGGTGGGAAACCAAGGGTCCTTTTCTTACTGGATTTGCCAGGGAAAAGTCAGGCACTGAATGGGATTTTACTCCCACAGAGAGTAATACAACATTGAGAATACTACAGAAAAAGACATTTTTTTTTGGTGAATGACAATTGTAGATCTCAGGTGACACAGTGCAGAATCCAGGTAACCTCTTGATTCTAGGGGTCACTAACTAATGGTATGGAAAAGATGATGCCAGTCCTATCTACCTGATGATTGTGGGAAGGATGGCATAAAGGGAATGCTGGAAAAAAAAGAACTGGTATTAGTTTGATAAGTACAGAACGGGGAAAAGAAAAGGGGATGCATGAAAACCTCATCTGCTGGATCATCCTGAACCACAGGGCCTCAAAGGACACCAGGCAGACTGAAGTGCAGTTCAAGCCTGGCCAGAACACAGCAGGAGGAATTCTCTGGGAGCTGCTGAGGCTGTGAGAGGATGAACTTAAAGGAAACTGAAATTCAAAGCCTCCAATCCAGATTTAAAGAGACATCCAGGATGTTCTGACACAGCAGCAGAGCAGAGCACTGGCTGGATTTCTCATGGGGACAGCAAGAAAAAATCTCCCTCAAACCTTACCAGAGGAAGTTCAGCACCAGCGTGACATCCAACAAAACCACAAGTTAATTGCTCACCTAAAAATCTAAAAATCTCAAAATCTGGAAATCTGCTGCTGGCTGAGCACCACCGAGCACAACGTGGAGATATTTACCCTGAGAGAACAGAACGTGGCACCAGGCAATGATACAAATGTTTGGAACTGTCAAAGGGATAATTTTCCCAAGTTTAAAGCAATTGTCGGAGTAGCTGCCTGGGAACATTAAAGTGAGAAATATGAACAAAAAACGAGAGTCGTACAAGGACGTGTACATGAAGCCACGCATCCACAAACATGAAATAAAAATTACACTGGGCAAAAAGCCATGTTAGTTAAAAGCAGATGTGGTGGTGGCAATGAAACAAAGCCTAAAAATATCGATGTAAAAACGGCATTTTACGTCAGTTAAGTTTAACAGCAATGAAGAGAAGTTTAAAAATAGGAACACGGAGAAAGTTGGCATTGAAGAACGATCAGTGATCAGTTAGGGTTAAATCAGAAGGCATTTTAAAAGTCATTAGGGGAAACCAGAAAGCTTCAGTCAGGCAGAAGTTCTCTGCTGGAGATGTGCCGTGAAATGGTTAAAAGTTAAAAAAGTTATCAGAAGGGAGATTTTCCATCCATCCGGGGTTGTGGAAGGGACAGAGATTTGAGGCAGCACCTGTTCAGCATTTCTGAATCAATAGGTTCAGATAATGTACAGACATGGATCTTTGGTCTAGGAATCCCATGTAAAATCCAGCCCAAAGCCTCTCTGAACTACTAATGAGGACAGGAGAGCCTTGGAAAAGGGAGGAATTCTAACGAAGGAATCCTAACATGGGACTTGGAAGATTTAGAATGTTAAAAACACAACTTGAGCTGGGCTCACAGGGAACTCATGTGACACACAGGAACTGCTGTTTTGAAACCACCCCAAATCCCAAAGTCACCCGTCTGGAGGCAGAAAGTGCTTGTCAAGGACACATATTGACTTTTCCTGACAGAATTACAGGTCTTTAGCTTTTCCCCCAAGACTCCTGATTTACTGCTGCATGACACTGAGTTATAAAACCTTCCACTGTACAGCACTGACGTGCATGAGCTGGTTTTAACATCTCCCAGGGAGCTGGTTTTTAAAGGAGACTTCTTTATACTGCGTCTTCTCCTGGAATTTTTTTGTGGCTCACTGGTATTCGATATTTTTAATCAATAATCTCCTCAATACTGCTCCAGCAGGTGACAAGAGCCAGCTGAGCAGCACCACGGTTCCCTCACAGCCAGGTCCTGGCTCCCGGCTGCTTTAATTTATATTCTTGTCGTTGTTTTTTCCATTGCAGATTGGAAAGGTGGAGACTGACTGGTTCCTGAGGACTGAACAAGCAGTGTTCATTAACAGTGCAGGATGGTCTGTAGTTTAAAGGTTCTAATTACCAGAAACCAGGAGTTTTTTCACAGGAAAAGCTCCAACATCATCTGCCCTCACACACTGCTCCAACGGACCAGGGTTCTTTCAGAACCACAGAAGATTTTAGCTTAAAATGGAAAAGTAATTAAATAATGGACGTCAGGGGCAGCAATGGAGGTGCTTCAGATTTTCACTGGTACTAAAACCAGAAGAATTTAATCTGCTAGGAATGTCTAAAGACATAGATCCCAGAATCATTTAGGTTGGAAAAAAATCTCTAATTTCATCGAGTCCAACTGCCAAAGCCAGCACTAAAACCATGTAGTTTTGTTCCAGCTGAGACAACCATAAGGAAACAGGCCTAGGATTAGACAGCCATAAGGCAGTAGGACCATCCTGCCCAGTGGATGTGCCCACAGACAGAAACAAAAGCCATGGGTAGACAGAATTTAGGGAAAAAACACCACAAGCATGGGGAATTACCGTGTACTCCAAGGTCATCCAATGAAAGCAGCTCTCAACTGGAGTTTCACTAAGTCCAAACTGGGAACGAATCTCCAAGACCACGACCTGATGCACCCCCAGGTTGTCAGGAGTGACATTTAGATGCCTTAACAACCTGCCAGGGCCAGGCTCTGACAGAAGTGCTCGATTGCCTCGGTTCACTGAAGGATTAGGATCTCACACAGAAAGGTCAATTGCCTCTCCTTACAGAAGACACCGAGTAAGAGTTCCTGCCATTAAAGGCCAGTTCCTGACACCCTGGGCAGCACACTCACAACATGATTAATGCCACTGGTTCCCCGGGGATTCATGGAATACACACCCCAGCAAAGGCTCTGCACGCTCGGGCTTAATTGAAGTCCTGACTGGAGTAGAATTCACTATTTGCAAGATATCCATATTGCAATTTTACCCAATTACTGTAATTAGGGCATGTCTCCTGAACTGCCTCAAAGGTCAGGAGGGATGGGCACTGCAGCAGCAGCTGCACCTTTAGTGCTGTGGTACCTCGCACCATTTCCCAGCACAAAACCAGTCTGGATTTAAGTTCCCTGCAGGAACCCCCTCGTATCTCCCCTCCCACTGAATAAGGTTAATTACACACTTTATATCTCCCCAAATTGGCTTAACAGAACCATGATACTGTCACACTTTTTGGTGCTAATATTGTGAAAGAGTCAAAGGGACTTGCTTGTCACTAGCCTCGAGTCTACAGTTGAAAAAAGAAAGAAGGAAAGAAGGAAAGAAGCCTTTCCCAGCCCTCTTTTCTTCAGGAGCTTTTGTGCTTTCCAGCAGCTTTCCTATTCACCAAAAACTGGAGGAAAATAAGCTTAACAGTGGGATTCCATCCCGCCCTTGCTATGGGAGTAGGTTTGATCTGATCCTCAGGGCTCTCCTCATTTCTAATTACTTTGTCCAAGTCCAAACTCCACACCTTTTTTTACCTGGCTGAATCACACAGAACACACCTCCCATTATCCCAGAGCTCCTTAAACACAAAATCAGGAGTAAGGACCTAAAGGATTACTCTTTGCCTTCTCAGAGCAGGACAATGCCCACGGCAGGGCTCTGACCGGGTGACAGATCAGGAATAAATACACCTGCACAGAACTCCAGCTCGAGGGAAGAAGGCCTTGAAGGATTTTTAATCAGGGTCAGCACTAGAAGCAGATGGAGAGAAGTGGAGGAACTTAAAAGACCTGTTGAGCACTGAGAAAGGAAGCAGCACCCCCAGGGAATGAGCCAGAGCTGTACCTTCAGCTACAAATGCATCTGTCAGCCCGAAAACATCTGAACAAAGCTCAGCCCAAAGGCAGGAACAGCTCAGATCCCCGTGCCAGGGCTGTGTGGGGTGCAGAGAGGACAGACACCTCTTTAGAAACACTGCCTGATGAAAGGGCAGGAGAAGGGATGAGGAAAGGTTTGTGGTTCCAGTGGAGGAGGAGTGTTTCTCCTTTCTGACCAGCATCCATTAGGTCTTGCCTGGGTTTAACTTGCAGGCAGCTGCTTTTAATTCAAAAATTAATTTCCTGTAGGCATTTCATTGCTGTGCATAACAAAGATTTTGCTCAGTCGTGGCAGGAATGGACTCTGCATGGCAAAGGTTGGCTCTGCAGGGCTACACTGAATTAAATGGCACAATAATTACATTTGTCCCTGCAGCCAGTCCCGGGGCCTTAATTTAGATAAGCTCCTACTGAAGTCAAAAACTTCTGTCCCAGAACAAATGAGTAAAGCCCCAGGGATGTGGCCACACTTAACCAGAGCGCACAAGCTGTTAATTTGATAATGATATCAGCATTTTACTTACCTGTGAATATAACAGTGTTCAGGCTGGATTTTCCCCACAGCTCCATGAAATGCACCACATCCCCAAACCTGAGAGAGGGATGCCCAGTGAACACAACACAGGGCTGCTTGAAGTCATTGCTGAAGTCTCCATGGATGCTGGGATAATGCTTCAATTTGTTTGTCTGAATGAGCTGAAAGAAAAACAAAAATCCAGACATTACCAACTTTTCATGCCTCTGTGCTTCGGGGTGTTTATTTACATGAGATTATAAATGTCCTACCATTTATTCCTCGCTCATCACAGAGTCCTTTCCTGTATACCCCTTAGACTTTTCCAACGAGTTTTGTCATGACTGTCATAAATGTTATGAAAAGGAAGTCAGAGCATGGGGCCAGCTGCCTCCAAGTCCTCGCTCTCATTTCTTTGGTACCAGCAGGATGGTGACTGGGAGGAAACTCTGCAAACACTCCCCGCTTCGAGTTCCCTGGAGTGAGCAGAGTGCTCAGCTGCCAAATTCACAATAAGCTCCTTTTTCCTATTTGCCATGTCTGCAAAGAGCTCTGGGCTCGTGTTTAACCTGCTTTTCTTGCATCGCAGCAGTACCAGGCACTTTTGCCTTCAGCAGAATGTTGCTGAGCTTCCTCGGGCTAAAGGGTTCACACAAAGTCAAATCTGCTGAAAAAGAACACACTTTCCCTTCCTTAACTATCTCTGCAACCAGCAATAAACACGAACTAAGAGCAATAAGATGTTCTGCAGACACAGTGCACTCAGCTCTGCAGGTGGAACAGATTTCTTTACTAAGATGGAGAAGTTTATTTATCAAGGCACTTTCCGAAGAGTTTTGCTTTATTTCTCCTGCCACTGTTTTCTAATCTGCAAAACAAGGTGCAACTTAAAAAGCAATTTAATAACCAGGCTGTGAAGCACTTTCATGCAGTATTTTGCCAGTTTTTTGCTTGGCAGGTATATGCTTCCATCTCCAGCCTGAAAATAACTGTAAATACAGTTTAAAAAACAAGGAATTTAACACATGGAATCACAGACTGAACAGCTGAGATAAAAACCACGGAGAGAAAGAGCGTGAGGGAGGGAACGGTGCTTCCTTTGTCAGCCAGTTTCTAAACCAGGTTGGGCTGTTCAACAAAGCACAGAATCATGGAATGGTTTGGGTTGGAAAGGAACCTTAAAGCTCATCCAGTGCCACCCCCTGCAATGGGCAGGGACACCTTCCACTGTCCCAGGCTGCTCCAAGCCCCGTTCAACCTGGCCTTGGACACTTCCAGGGATCCAGGGGCAGCCACAGCTTCTCTGGGCACCCTGGGCCAGGGCCTCCCCACCCTCACAAGGAAGATTTTCTCCCTAAATATCTCATCTAAACCTTCCCCACTTCAGCTTAAGGCCAATTTCGCTTGTCCTGTGTTACTTTTTACCATGGCTGATCTAAGGTGCCTGTATGGAAATGAAGAGAAACTGAGAATTCTCAGCAACTTGTGCACCTCAGAATTCAGGTTATTACACAATGCTGTAGATGCACGTGGATCATTTCCAAGTGGATCCTTGAATCGTGGAGGAAGTAGAAACTGGACTGCACTTTCTGCAGTTTACAAGTAATATCTAATTCCTATTTAATCTTCAAGAGGGAAATTGGAAAAAAACCACCCAATAACTGCTCTGGCAGTTGACAGGCACTGAATCTCAAAAACATTCCTGCAATTATACTGGTAAAGATTTCTGATTAACACATCTGGAGTGCAGGGTTTAGAATCTAAACTTAGCTTCAGTAATAAAAACTGCAGTTTAGCAGACAATGGGTAAAACAAATTTGAATCCATAAAATACTGACATTTAAATGAACTTGTAGGAAATGGCCTCAAAAAGCTTTTTTTGTTTGGTGATTTTTTTTTGAGGGAAGCCAAAAGTCTCAAATCTGAAGCTGCAGAAGCAGTTTCAACTGGGTAAACTGCAAGAGGAGGATGATTTCTATTTCAAATATTAAAGGGGATATGTGACATTCCAGGGGAAAACTCCTCCAGGGACAGGCAGATAGGTCAGGAAAAGACATTTCTACAACCAGCATTTATCTAAGACACTCCTGAAAATCACAAACTGTTCTTCCAGCATCTTCCAGCATCTTCTCCTTCAAATGATTTATATTTGTATGCAGCATTCGGATCTTCGGGAAGATGTGAGAGCAGCACTGGATGTGGAAAGCAGTGAGCAGCTCATTTCCCTGCCATACCTCCACAAATGTTCACTGCTCGGCAACATAAAAGCTGTATTTTCTTCAAAGCATTATGGAAGCTTCAAATCCCCTCCTATTCCTTTGTAAAGAGACACAGGAGCTCTAATCCAGTTTTCGGGAGCTCGTTGGTGATGATTCTTTTTTCATCTTTTCTTTTCATCTTGCCAGATCTTTTCTGATAAGTCTGGTGAGGCTCCAGAGCTCAGCTCACAATCCCTGACTCTCACAGGTGGACAGAGCAAGGGTGAAAGGCTACAAAAACAAGTTCAGAGACATTCTGCTCACTCCAGTGAGAAAGCAGCTGGTGGATTTTTGTGTCTACAGCGAAGTCTCTTCTAATCACCCCATCAAAAATAAACGGAGCTGAACTTGCAAAACAGGCCCAACAAAATTTCCCAAATCATGAAGGGGACTGAGTTTGTAATGATTTGTGCAGGTTTTTTTGTATCTCCAGATGAGATGGGGGTGTGTAAACCTCTGCTGTGCCATGGTGAGACCTCCAGCCTGGGCCAGAACCAACGCCTGGCATCGAGCCAGCCAATATTTCCACAGTGGGCCTGGTTTCTGGAAAGCACAAGCAACATTCAGAGCATCTTTATACAGAAAGAACCACTATTGACTGAAAGCTTAAGAGATAGGGGCTGCTAAAGTACTGAATCAAGACTGAGAGCTGTGTTTTTCTGAAATCCCAAATGGTTCTGCTTCCCTTTAAAGCTGTACACTTGATTTACAGGGTCAGCAACTGCTGCTATAAACAGGATAAATCTCCAGAGCCTTTGTGTACCCTTTGTTGAAGTGAGCCAAAACACACTGATATTTACTCTGTGTGTGTGTGTGTGTGTGTGCTCTGTATCCAGAACCTGGAACAGATGTGGCTCCTATCAGGGAATGAGAGATGCATTTATTACTTCACCTCCCTCCCTCCCTTCATCAGATCAACACTAACAGGGGCCTAATTCCACCACAGAATATCCAGAGTTGGAAGGGACCCCATGGATCACTGAGTCCAACTCCTGTATGATAATATTTATAGTACAATTCTATGTAATACTATAAAACAAACCATAATACTCCACAATCACCTGGTTCCCGGTATTTATTTAAATGTGTTACGCAGGAACTGGTAAATGCTGGAGAGAATCAAGGATGAAGAAGACAAATGCTGGTATTTAAGACCATGGAATCAATATTACTCCCACCCTGGCTCTTTTTTGAGTCAGAAAAAAAGGGGTTTTGCAGCCATTTCTCTTAGATCTTGCTAACAGCGTCCTTAATAAGAGCACAGTAAATCCAAATTCTCCCTCCACTGGCAAATACTGATCAATACAAATTACCTCTCAAATTTTATTGTTGCAGACATTTAGAGGAGTCTGGCTTCACTCATCTTAGAGCCTGAAATTGTCCATGTAAAGATCGAAGGGAGAGGAGCAATTCAGCTGCAACAATTGAGCCATTCATTTATAAATCTAAAGCCTCCACCTCCACAGAAGGGATGGTGCAGAGTGTACAATCCATGGATCCTGTTAAAATGATCAAGGAGACCCCTAATTCCTCATCTGGGGCTGTGCTGGGATGGGATATTCCCGTATGGAATGTGGTGAGACACCACACGTTGGTTCTGGGATACCAGAATAACAAATCTAAACTAAACAAATTACTGGTTTATGCTCCACAACATTTCAGCAAGGCACTGGGGAGCTTCAATCTGAGCCTGTTTGGACAGTTGATCCTTGGATGCAATGGATACAGGAGCTTAGAAGTGAAAACCACCCCCTGCCTTGCCAGTCTGTGTCGACAAATATTTGGGACCTCCAGTTTTTGGCTTTGCAGTCACAGCAACTCTTCCCTCAGAAATACCTTTAAAAAGAAGCTCCTTTAGTTTGTGCACCACTGAAAGGCTGCAGGAAAGACTTGAACAAGAACTTGGACACTTCATTTTTATTAACTTTTGCAGGAACCGATGTCCAAATCCATCCCTACAAATCTGAAGCACTTTAGCTTGCTCCTTACAGAGGGAAAGTATTCCCTGTTCACTCAGACTGGATGTTAGGAAGCAAACTGCCACCACGAGAACTGTACCAGGACTGTGGAGGAGGAGATAAGATGAACATCTACTGCTCCATTAAAGTGGAATTAAACAAGGAGGGAGAAATGTTTCGGGTTCTCTGCAGAGCAGAACATGTGTCTGGTTTTATTCAGCAGAGCAGAACAAGGAACGAGTTCAAAACACGCAACATAAATCATAAAAGTGGAAAATTTCCATGCAGAGAGAATGCAAAAGCTTCAAACAGCTGAGTGGAAAGAGTAAGGAGAAATAAAAATAGTAATTGTAGAGACAATGAAGATGCTTTTATTTATCCTCTTGTGACAATAATAAAGGCATAGTTAAGTGAAATGCCAAATACAATCACAGCTGATTAAAGGAAGGAATTATTCTGTTCTACTACACATCAGGCACTGCTGGAACTCATTGCTGCAAGAGACAACATCGAGGATTTGGGGGATTTTTTTGCCTTCTTTGTTTTTAAATGTTGCTGTTTATACAACTAACAGGAACATCAAATTTCAGGACCAGCAGCATGCTAGGCTGGGCTTGTTCTGTGGATAATTAGAAGCTTATTTCCTGGCCTGTCCCTCTCTGATGTATCATGCCAGGCATGTTATTAATGCTTCCTGAGAAGTAAGAGGCATGTCTGAGTAATTCCCTATTTTCCTCCAACAACCGAGCAGTTAAGCACATCTTTTCATGATGGGCAATTTCAGCACAGGTTACATTGCACAAGCCTAGCATTACTTTGAAAAAAGCCAAGCAATTCCCCACTAACAACCTCTCCAATAGAAACCATCATTCACTGTCTGTTTCTGATACTCATTAAAAATCCCCTGAAGTGCCAGTAAGCAAAGCTCCTGCCTGGGAGGAGGGAGGTTGTGGAGGTGCAGGATTGTGCTGGGAAGAGGTTTCCTGGATGTTTCACACTGTGTGAATGAAACACGGTGTCAGGTGTGAGATTTTGGAGATTTAACAAGGAACCCAAGGCACGTGCTGAGCACTGGGGTCCTGGCAGGGACATCCTGTGGGATGTTCCATCCTGCACCTGGAACGGGCACGTTCCTTCCTCTGTGCAGGGAAGCTGATCCGGGATCCACTGCTGGGAGGCCTTTCCTACATAATTACCCTGATCTACACACGAAGCACAGAGCAGTTCTTGCAAAGCTGCTCCAATAATTTGGCAAAATCTCACTAACAGGCCCCAAGAGAATATAAAACGTCCTAGGAATTAGAGGACAGAGTTATCACTCTATAAACACAAAGACCCATCATATAAGATGGGTTAATTAATCCAGTCTTTGACAGCTGCACGTTTGGCTTCTCATTTTTGGATGGGTTTTCACTTCAATCTGCCAGTTCCAGTGCATATTGTGAACCAGAATATGGGCTGTCAGTGAATCCAATGACACTGTGGATCAACAAGGACACCCCAGAAAGCAGGGATGGAGGGCAAGACAGAAAGCAGAGCCAGCAGCGAAGCTGCAGAGCCTTGTACTGAAGAGAATTTGGAACTGATTTATTGGTGGGAATGAATTTTTTGGTTATAAAATAAGTGGTGAACAGGTGGCCTGCCCTGCAGTCCATATTATTCTTGGTAACAGATTATACATAATTCACTGCACATCCTGCTTGAAACACATTCAAGCATCTGGAAAGACTGAGGGCTCCTGGTCAGATCCTACTCCCAACAATGCCTTTGAAGCACCTACAGATGATAGATGTGACGGGTAATGGCAATTTCCAGAACAAGTCCCTGGATGAGACATCTCAGAGGAAAAAAAACACCCAGTGTCTGTGAAAGCATTGAATTTCTGGGCTCTTAAACCTGCCATGGCCCCTCTGCACATCTCATCGAGGAGTTTGGACCACAGCACCCAAAGGAAGCAGTTTTCTGGGTCAATGTCTTATAGGAGTAACATTTAGCTAAAATTCTCAGTCCTGATTCTGCCTCTTGTTTACCTCAGTGGGAAAACTACCTGTTCCCAGGGGAGAATTTCCTGTCCTGACATGTGAGATAACTCTGAAGGCATCAGTTATACCACGTTTATTGAATTTCTGGTTGGCTAAAATTTCCCCTCAAATCATTATTTTATTGCAGGGAAGATCAAAATCCCCTCACCACATGTTGCAGGGAAATCCTCCAAATTCAGGAGCCTCATTCCTCTTTGCTCCATTACAACGCTCAAGTAATTTCATTTAAAATTGCCACTGACTGCACTCAGTGCTGCAAACCTTAGATTCTGATATAAAATCTCTCTTTCAAGATACCATTCCTCCTGCAGCAGACATGGTGCCTGCTTCAGTGAGGGAGGAAGGAGTTGGCATGACTAAGCTGGCTCTGATAACAAGCTCTTAGTTTCACAGACTTGGAAATAAACTGCTTGGACAAAGGGAATACTCGTGGTTGGAGATGATAAGAGCAAACATCCCACACCAGATCTCCTTCTGCGGGGGAAGGAGTGAACCAGGCCAGCCTGTGCAAGTGATAGGCTGGAATAAACAGGGTAATTTTGGAGTTGAGGGAACACCATCACTCATTCCTCCCCCACGCTCCCAAATTCATCACAGAAAGCAAAGGGAAAAAACACTTTTATGAAAAATTAAACAAAACTTAAATAGCTGTAGAAGGGTTCATCAGAAAAACAACAGCTAGGCTGTGTGGATTGTGATCCAGAAAGTAAACAAGATTATGGTTAACTCACCTCAGCGTGGGGAAAAGGAGGTTCTGGAAGATACACCTTTGTTTGTTTGTTATGACACAACCTTTAAAAGAGAAGGAAATCAGCTGGGTTAGAGGGGCAGCACATCCTGCAGCATCTGCTGCCATCTACCGTTCCACTCCTGGAGAAAACCGGTTTGGGATCTGAGGCACCAGGTGCAAAATCTGCCACCAGTGTGTCCTGCTGCCGCCAGTGTTTCTGGTTAGAGGACCAACACCTACAGGACACACCACCTCAATCACAGCAGGATCACACAGAGCAGGTGCAAGGCAGCTGAAGGGAATTCTGTACACACTGGAACGGAGCTCCTCTGCTGCTCAAGACAAATCTAACTCAACATCCACAGCATTTCCTAGTCCAGACCTCAGCGGTTTTTGCAAAGCCAAATCGTCTGTCAACAGAAAAATTCCACTTGCCTCATGCCACTTCTCGGCAGGGACTTGGTCCTTTTGCTCATTCTAATCTAATTCCCCCGTGCATTTGATCATTGCAGTTCCAGTGTTGGTAAACTGCCTCTCCCCAAGGCTCACTGTGACCTGGCATTTTCCATCAATCACTTATCTTTAAAACAGAGATATTGAGAGCTGTTGATGAGCTCTACCCAGACTCCTGATTCATCCTATTACAGCAGCTAAAAAAAGCTGTTTGTCAGAGGTCTGGGTGACGTGACAAGGATCTGCAGTGACACTGTCCTGGTGGCTTTTTCTGGGAAACACTGCCTGGCTCATACTTGCACTTTATTAAAAAGAAATGAGCCTGGGTCAAACTAATTTTGATGAAGTCTAAGGGATACTAAGAGCACGACATTTCCTTTAGCTGGGTAAAGAGTAGAATTAAAGGCTGGGATCCCTGAATAGCAACCACAGTTCTGATCCCAAACCTCTGTTTTACAGATGTTCAACCTTTGCCTCCATTTCCATGTAAATTCACCAGATTTCAATCCTCTTTACAATTCTCCTGAGGGCTCAATTCACACAAGATTTCCAGGACCTGTCTTTCCTTTCCTGAACTCCAAAATCTGGAGAGGAAGAAGAGAAAAGCTACCTTACTGTATTTAATATTCTAGAGCATGTCTCCATTTGTAAGAATTTGGCAAGAGTTCCAAGTGGTTGGGTTCTCATTTCCAGGGCTCAGAATCACAGAATGGTTGAAGTTGGGAGGGATCTCCTGAGATCATCAAGTCCAAGCCCTGCTCAAGCACTCTGAGCAGAGCAGATCATCCAGGACTGTGTCTGGTTGGATTTTTTCTCCATGGCAAAGACTTCACAACCTCTCTGCACAGAGGCTGCAGTGCTTCATGGAATCACAGAATCATGGAAAGGTTTGGGTGGGAAAGGACCTTAAAGATCATCCTGTTCCAACCCTCTGCTATGGGCAGGGACACCTTCCACTAGCCCAGGTTGCTCCAAGCCCCATCCAGCCTGGCCTTGGACACTTCCAGGGATCCGCAACCTGTGCCAGGGCCACCCTACCCTCACAAGGAAGCATTTCTTCCCAATATCCCATCTAAGCCTGCCCTCTGGCAGTTTAAATCCCCTACCCTGATGGAATTTCACGTGTTTTAATTTGTTCTGCCAGAGGGCCCTGCTGAAGAGACTGATCCCTCATCCTCATTACTTCCCATCAGGTGTTTCTACACAATAAGATCCCCCTGAGCCTTCTGCTCTCCAGGCTCCCCTCATCTCCATGGTCCTGTGCTGGCCTTGTTCCAGAAATCCCACATCCTTTTGGTACTGGGGAGCCCAGAACTGGATAGAATTCAAGGGAAGATCAAAATCCCCTCACCACATGTTGCAGGGAAATCCTCCAAATTCAGGAGCCTCATTCCTCTTTGCTCCATTACAACGCTCAAGTAATTTCATTTAAAATTGCCACTGACTGCACTCAGTGCTGCAAACCTTAGATTCTGATATAAAATCTCTCTTCCAAGATCCCATTCCTGTCCATGTGCCCTCAGCAGCACCGAGCAGAGCAGGATCTCCTCTCCTGACCTGCTGGCTCTGCTCTGCCTCACGCAGCCCAGGACCCTGCTGGCTTTTTCTTGCCATAGCTCAGCGAAATTAAGCCTGAAAACTCGATTTTGCTTAGCCAGGGACACCATGGTAGAATTTGGGGGGGGCTAAGACTTGCAAACAGGCACAGCTAAAACTCACTCAAGTCAGGAACATCATTTACTCATTAGTGCAAGCACCAAAAAGCAGCGATTGAGTTTGCACATTCTATAGGTAATGATCCTTCCCTAATTACAGAACACGTTCTTACACACACACACACACCCTGGTGACTTGAGGAACGTGTTCACAATCCCAATCAGGTGTATTTTAGAATCTCTCAGGTGGAGATAACCTACACCTGTCTCTTCCCACAGCTGAGGGTGCAGTTGGGGCTGCCCAGGGCACACTTACCACTCGGCAAAGATCTGGGAGAACTCCAGGGAGCTGTTGGCAACAGGTGAGATGAAATAAAAGGGGACGTTGGAGAGGCCTGCAGAGTCAATGTACTGATAGAGGCACTCCAGCAGGTCGTAGATCACTCCAGAGGGGTAACAGGGAACCAGCACATTTCCCCCATTCCGGACGGTCATCGCTGAGGGAGAGACAAGGAGAGAAATCATTTCACTGGGTTCGTATTTAAACTTTTCATAAATTCCTTTCATCCAAATATTATATAAAAAGCAGCTTTTGCATGAATTAGCACAACAAATTATGCACATGAATGGGGAAGAAAACCTCTGATCATTAAATACATTTATTTCCTGCCTTCTCCAGGCTCAGTGGAGCGATTCTTCTCCTTTACACGTCAGCCTGAGCACATGGAAAACTCCTGACAGGAGAGGGCGGCCGTGCACTGGCACAGGAGGATAAAGGAGTGACACAAACCACCTCACCATCAAAACAAACCCTGCTCCATCTCTCAGCTGTCCCCCAGAGGGGAAGGACAACAGCTCCCAGGTCTCGGCCAAAAGCACTGCACACGGTGAGCTGTTCTGTGCTCGGATTTCAGATGAAAGGCTGAAGGTGTGGTTATTTCAAACAGCCCCCAGAGCTAGAAACGGGTGATGGAATGTTTGTCCTTTTTAAAAACTCTAAATATTTCTGTCCTTTCCGTGTAACAAGAACAATTTAAAACTTGCAGACAGCATGGGACTAGATAAAAATGAGGAGAGGAAAAAGGAAAAATAGGTTTACTCTGTAATTGAGACAGATCTGAGCACAACAGCAAAAGCAAGCAGAGAGCGAACGTGTTCTTTTGGCAGAATGAATTACAAAAATGCTGCACCTTCTGGGAAAGGAGAAATACTTTGTTCAGCACAGTGAGCAATTTCACCTGTGGTCGTGGGGTAAAACCATCTATTTTTAATTGCAGTGCAGCAGCAGTAACATTATGCACCAAGCATCCCACAAGAAGCTGTGGAAAAGCCTAAAAATGCAAATATTGCATCCCCCTCCAAATCACTTCCTTCACTTCTATTTCTTGACAAGCTTTGTTGGGGTATGGATTTAGCACCTTAAGGGTCTTTTTGCCCCTGATGGGGCAAAATCTTCCTCAAGGAAGATTTTTCTGGCTGAATGTTTGAGTTTTATGGAGTTCAGGGAGAGGCACAGCCTGGCAGGATTTTTCACATGCATTTCTAGTTGTTTTACTCCTTGTAGCAGTCAGTGCCTATGACACGGTGCTACCAACAACTGGTGATCAAAGGCCCCTTGTTTATCACTTATAATACAACTGCAGGGTAGTGCATTTATTTCTCCAGGCCATCCACAAACTATACTATCCAAATATTTGTGGATATGAATAGCAATAGTTCACATTTGTCTAGAACTCGAGATGTTCCCAAACATCCCGGCAATGTGTGACTTTATCCCCCTCACACGGGCAAATCTAAACTATCCCAGCTGTAAACAGGATGTGAAGAGAGCAATGAGGAGGTTAAGAACAACATTTTCAAAGCCATCTGGAGGTGGAAGTTGAGGCTCTGGCTCCAGGACCTGAATTTGCATCGAGTCGTTACACACCCAAAAATTCTGCAGAGAAAAGGAAAAACCTACACACCCACTGCAGCAGGAATGGTGCCCGGGCCAGGGATGGGATGCAGAATACAGGTTAAAGAATGTGTCCAGGCCACAAAAAATGTGAGTTCCATTCCTTTGTGGTGCTTTGCCCTTGACTGGAGGCTGGGTGCCCACCAAAGCTGCTCTATCACTCAGCTGGGCAGGGGAGAAAATGTAACAAAAAGCTTGTGGGGAGAGTTAAAACCAGGGGGAGATCAATCACTGATTTCCATCATGGGCAAAACAGGCTCAGTGTGTGGAAATCGGTTTAATTTCTTACTTTGCTCTCCACAGGGGGGAGGTCATGCCAGGACCTTGCTCCAGTGTGGGTTTCCCATGGGGTCAGGCATCCCCCTGCTCCAGTGTGGGGTCTCCAGGTGGATCTCTGCTCCCCCCTGGGCTGCAGGGGCACAGCTGCCTCTCCATGGGCTGCACCTTGGGCTGGGAATCTCAGCTCTGGTGCCTGGAGCAGCTCGTGCCCCTCCTGCACTGCCCTGGGGGTCTCAGGGCTGCTCCTCACACATCCTCACTCTCCTCTTCCCTGGCTGCCACTGCTCCTGCACAGGACCTTCTTTCCCCTTTTTCACTGTTATCCCAGAGGTGCTGCCACCTCTGATGGGCTCGGCCTTGGCCAGCAGTGGGTCCATCCTAGAGCCAGCTGGGATGGGGGAAACTTCTGGAAACCCCTCAGAGAAACCACCCCTGTAGCCCCACACTACCAAAACCTGGCCATGCCAAACCCAATACAGCCTGAATTCCCAGCTCTCCTTTCCCCACAGCCACTGGTTCTCTGGAAACCTCAAGCCTTTTCTGCTGAAAACAAGCACAAGTTCAAGATTCCTGGGGCCACAGAGGAAATATGGGAGGGTAAAGTCTTGGAGGAGGTGTCAGCTTGAGTTTCTGTTCCCAGCAAAACTACAGGACTGGTGAGCAATAGTGGATATAAAATCACAATCCAGGGAGTGGAGAATGATTCCAGACAGGTGCCCACCAGACCAGGGATCCAGGATTCCACAAAGGGATAAGAATTCCCTCTGAGCTTCTGCAAAAGAGGGGTGAAAACCTTTCCTAGCATATTGTTTTCCACACGAGCAGCAGGTCCAATCTGGCTCTCTGCAGCTCTACAACAACTTTTCAGAGTTGTCAGTAAGAGGACACATCTATGTGAAAGCTGTTTAAAGCCCAATTTATCTCGGTGACTGATGGATGCTCTCTCTTGATAAAAGTTGTATAATAATCTTGGCATTTCAAATTTAGTCTCCTTCAGTAGCTCCATAACAAGTTGTTCAATTTACAACTCACAAAGAGCTCCTTGCTTTCCCAACAGCTGCCGCCACAAGGTCAAGTTGGCACCTAAAAAGCAAACTGTGCTCTTTTCTGCTCTCTATATAAACACACACAGCCTCACACTCACACAAAATATCACCAACTGTCCCCACAGACAGGCTGGCAGCTTTGCTGCCGGTGCCCAAGGCAATGTGGAAATAAAACTGCTCTCCTTGAGCTGCAGAGTGCTGGTGCTGCAGTGCCGAGCGGGGAAAAAAGGAATTTGGGGTGAACTGAGAGGAAGCTGGAGGTGGGACAGAGTGAGGATTCAGTGCTGCACACACGGGGTGGGAAGGAAATCGGGCATGACTTGGGAGTCCTGGGAATCAGCGCTGCAGCTCCACGTGCTGGGATGAAAACAGAGATTGAGGTGAAATTTTCACGCTTCCATTTCCGAGTTTCACATCGCTCCTTCACAAACGTGCTGCTACCTCCTCATACACATTTTTGGTAAATTTTGGTCTGCTTTGGAGTTTTTACTTTGAGTGTTCTGAGCTGCTTGTGCGCTCCCCTGAACATTTTGGAAATGGGAAAAAACAGATGAGAACTCCTGTGCTCAGCTTGCCTGCTCAGTTGATTTTTTTTTTCCCAGTAACCCGTTCCTTATGGACTTTTTTACACATTGAAAGAAAACTCATTCTCTATTTTCTTTTCCTGATGTTGAGTACATAAATATGGCTGGTGTCATGTAAAAGACAGCCCTAGAACTGCATAAATATAGAATTATTTAATTTCTTCAGATTGCTGGTTTTTGGCAAGTACCACTCAAATTCCAGATCCTTACAATGGCATTATTTTAAGCATATATCTTCCTTTGGTCTTTAATGATTTTCTCATTACTCTGAGTTTGTCTCATTCAAGACAGAAACTGGCTTGAGGACCTGCAAAACCCTGAAAATAGTTCAGAATGTTTCTGAAACCCAGAACAAGTTGTGCAGACAAACAGCCACCTGCACTGACACACGTAACACGTTTGTTTATTTATACACAGTCAGATTCCGGATTCTGCTTTGGCCCAACTACAGCTCTAAGACTTTAATTTTTAAAAGCATTTTAATTAACAGTCTCACTCTTGTTTACTCAGCGTGATAGGAGGGGATTGTGCCACCGTCTGTCAGGGGGACAGTGACCCCAGTGAAGGTCCAGGAGGGACAGAGAAGGGCAGCACATCTGGATTGACCACAGCAAGGTCACCAGAGCTGATCTGTGGCAGCTCGCAGGGTAATAAAATTCACAGTGTTTAAAAACAATGAAAACACAGATGAAATACACACACACACACGTAAAAACACACATTTAGGAAAGGAAGTCACAGGTGTTAACACAGCTTCATGGGGAGGTTGAACAAAACCACTGGACATCATTAACTACACAATGATGTCTAATTCAGGAAATTCCTGAAATAAAAATACTTGAAGATTATGAGAGGAAAGTATCCTGTAATCTCACCCTGCTCTCCTACTCTTCTCCAGGCATCTGCACACAGTCCCTGTTGGAGCCAGGATGTTGGCAGAGAGGATCTTTAGTAAAACCCATGATTATCATTCTTATAAAATGCCAAAACGTGCTCTACTAACACATATTTAGGATGATTGAATGGGTTGGGTTGGAAGGGACCTTACAGATCACCCAGTTCCAACCCCCTGCCATGGGCAGGGACACCTTCCACCAGCCCAGGAATTCAGTCTGATTTGGTCTTGTCAGGTCTTTTGGTAACCTTTGTCAGGATCCTCCTATCACAAGCTTTTTATTTTTATTTGTAAAAAAGTAGTGAGTTTAAAATAAAGGGAAGATCTCTGATAAAAGAACAGGCAACATAGAGCAGGACAGACATGGAAAGTGGCTTGATGAAAGAAGGATGAGAGCACAGAGGAACCGAGCAGGGGGAAGGGGAGAAAAGGAGAGAACAGCACTGGATGTGACATTCCAAACAGGCTGGAAAATGCTGCCATTCACGCTGATATCACAGCTTTGCAATTATCAGCTTTTCCAGCTGTGAAAGCGTCTGATTAGGTTTTATATTTCTGGGGGTCTATAAATATATCTTGACTTTTTTTTTTTTTTAACAGAGATTGTGCTGTTTGCTTTAGATATATTTAAAAGTCAGGTGTAAGAAGGGAAGCAGATGTGCTTGTTTTCAAAACTGAAAGTCATAAAAAAGCATGTACAGATTTCACTCTGGCTGATACACAGGAAGGAAATAGTAATATTTCAGCTAGGAACAATATCCAAAGCCCAGGCAATACGTAGCCTGTTGGCAGCCAAGTGACATACTTAGCAAACCAGGAGCAGCAGATGATTAAATCTCATTATACCTGCTCCATTCCAAAACATTTTAGGTACAACTTGTGTCTCTCCAAGCACTTACTGTATTAATGACATCAGGAGCACATCGTAAAATCTAAACAGGTAGTTTTATGCCAGGAGCTATAGCTGGACAACTTATTCAATTCCAGGAATCTCAGAATTATTTCCCACCCAAAGCCATGAATAAGATGATAAAACAGGCAGGAGATTTCTCTCAATGACCTACCCAGGTTGCTGCAGAACTCTCCCACCATTCCGTCGGGGTTGGCGGTGGGGATTTGGGTCAGCCCTGTCAGGATGAGAACGTCGCTGTTTTTGAGAGAAGCCTGGTCCATGGGCTGGAACAGAGCACAGGGAAATAAAATCAGGAATGGGAGAGTTTCTCCAGGCAGGACGTGATAGATACAGGCACCCAACACTTTACACTTCACATTCCTCCATCTGTGGAAACCCCACTTGTTTTATACTGGTATTTTATTAAAGCAGAATGAAAATGCAAACCCATCTCTTTGCACTAGCGAACAGAAAGTAGATATTCAGAAATTACACTTTAGTGTGACACTAAATACATATTCTTGATACTGAAAATTTAGCCTGATCCAATCTCGACAGGGTCAAATCCACTTCTCTCTCTGCAGATGGTGAAAAAGGTAACTTTGAGCCCCACTCTGGGTCGGGATGCCCTTCCCACAGCTACTGATCAAGCAAAAGTGGGCAACTGCTGGCAGCTGTGTGGTATTTTATGGTTATTTACTCTCAATAAACAACTCTCTGCAGTCTCACCAACCAGGAAAGATTTCTGCCAGAAGAGACAGATGAAGAGATTTCCTCTGCTGAACCTCCAAGACCACTGTAAGGTCAATTCCCCTGCTCACAGCTCTCCAGAGCCATTCTGAAGCAGTTGAGAAGGACCCTGCTCTGTCAAACATGCAGGGGAATTTCAGATCAACTCTGACAGAAGTTTAAACTGTGCACCCCCTTGTAGGATCAGACCTGACACGTGAGATTTATCACCATCTTTGACTCTCTGTAGTGCGTCCATGAAAATGAAATGCCAATAATGCAATAAAAAATAATATGGAATCTGCCTGTGATAATGTACGTAATGATTATGGCATATTAGATCCACATAATTTCAGGTGCCATTGCACTGAGAGGGCCTGCATTGATTTTTGTGGGTTAATGTAAAGAATGTGTCTTAAAAGGCTTTTAGTGACATGTCTGAACCTGTGCTGTCAACTCCTGTTCTCCACTTCAGTGGCAACGGTGCCCATTCCAGCCTCAGGAGAGGGGGAGGCAAAATTTCAAAAGGAACCATCTGCCAGAAGAACAGGGAACAGTTAATTGTGCCAGGCCTAACTCCCAATTCATTGGAAAAGCAGCTCTGGATATGTTCAAAGGATATCCTTTTTAAAACAAAAGCCAGTGACTGTTTTCACACACTGCTAAAAAACCCGGGAATTTCACGATGAACTTCTCACCATGATCCTGTGGAGAAACAGGACAGACAAACAACTTTTCACTCCCTGAGGAAAAAATGATTCGTTGCTCACAGTTCTGACTCTGTGCCACTCAAGATATTGTTATCATTACGTATTGTCTGTCAAACATCAAAGAGATGATGAAGAGCTGGTTGGCAGCTCCCAAACCCCACACACAGGAACAGCAGATTGTAGCAGCCTGTGCTGGTGCTCACAGGGATTAACCCCAGGACAAAAACTATCCATTGTCTTCAAAAAGCATCTGGAAGCAAATGCAAGACAATGATGATATGGGGTAACATCTGTGATGTGGTAAATAACAAGAAGAGTACAAACTGAATGGGATTTTAACTGTCTGCTAAGCTATTCCTTCTAAAGATGTGTTAGGATAAAATTATTCAAAGTGCAAAGGACTGGATGGTAAAAAATGAGGCTGTGGAAAGCACGTGTGGCAAGCAACACCGTCAGCAGAGTGGATAATCCAGGTTCCATCTCCTGCTGGCAGATGGAGCAGGTCCCTCAGGCTTCAGGGAGGTTCACAGTACCTTTTCCTGCACTTTTAAAGCTCAAGCTGCCCTGTCTGACTGCTCCCACCTCTGCAGGGAGTGCAGCCCATGAAGAGTTCACTCACACCCCATTCCCTGCCACTGGGAGTTAATTTCCTCAAAACCAGGGATTTTACCAGAAGCTTCCAGAGAAACGTTCACCAGTGGGAAATGAAGAAACCTGGCCAGTCTGACCTGATAAACCGAATCACCATTTCACCTCAATGAGGAGAAAACGTTCTCAGTTACCAAATTACTTCGTACAGGGCAAAGTTTCTCCTCACAGAAATATTCCATTCACACACTGTCAAATCTTGCTGCTCCTTCTCCAGGAGGGGATGAGAGAGCACAGCCCAGGATGGAATGAGGCTGATGAGAAACAGGGATTTAGAGGCTCTGATACATTCTGTGCACCTAAGGATGGCCCTACTATTAAGGATCATTTATCTGCTGTAGTTTCTCAGCTGAGAACAAGCTTTTAAGTGATGGGATGCTCAGAAGCAAAGCTCTCCAGCAGACACCCACCTTGGGGGAAATCACTTACTGATCAAAAACCTGACACATCTTCTAAATTATTTTTAAATACCTCCTGCAATAATGCTTTTAACTATTTTGACAACTTCTGAAGCGCACGGCACTGCGAATTTCAAGCCATTCTTTGCACTAAGAATTTATGGATCTAGAGAGAATTAATTTACTGGAAATTACATCTACAGCACTATAAAGACTTTGCCCTTAGCAGAGCAGGGTGGAAAAGTTGGCAGCCAGTGAGCTATCATTTCTCCCAAGGAAGGATGTTTCAGAAGTGATATAAAGCAGTCTGTGAACTGTCTGTGAAGACTCTTCAGTCAAATATGGATTTTTTAAAAAAAGTCACTAATGCTCTTTTGTTTAACTCTGTTGAAAATTTCCTCTTTGGAGTGAAAGACAATTTCACAGTTTTAAGTTAACATCAAATCAGCAATAACAAAGAATTTTAGTTATCTTTCCTTAGCAACTATTGATACCTGTCACTTGTCAAGGTATGTCTTATCAATGCCCATTAAGCCCAGGCACTGATAACCCAGTTACCTTAGTATGGCCTCTATCCTAAACCTGATCCCAGCTGGAATAACCCCTTTTTTTGAGCAGAGACAGTTCCCCCTAAAGAGACTAAGAAAAGTCAGGGGCTGTACCTGAGGGTGTGTTGTAAGCAGAGAAGATCCCGAAACATAAGAAACCTTTTCATAGTGTGACTGGATAATCCAATTGGAACTCCCAAGAGCGTAGCCCGAGCTCAGAGGGGTGACCTGCACAGCACCAAACAGCTCCTGAAACACACAGCGAGAGACATTCACTTGAGAGAGCCCCAAAAGAAGTCAGGACAGGTCATTTTATCATCAGTGGCATGAATTTTAAAAGCAGTTCCGCTGCTCAAAGCCTTTGTGAAGCTGTTATCATGAGAATTACATCTGCTGGTTTTACCTACTCATGTCTAACAGGACACACGCTCTGAGGAAAGCTTTTCCTGAGGCAGGGACTCCATAAAGTCTCTCTTCCGTGTGGATTTTATGGCATCTGAGTTCACACTGAACAACACCTCAAAACGAAGGAATCAACCAGGGTCTTGATCCTCTGCCTGCCTCTGCTGTACTGAAGAAGTTTGTGGGAGCTTTACATTTTTTGAAGACTCTATTCTCCTTTACCCAAATTAAATTGGCATTGGCCAGCAGGAGAGAAAGAAGGACAAGTATTTCTCTACTGGCATAAAACTCTGCTTGAGTTGCAAATTTTATTGTGGGAAACAAACGTAACCTCAAACTCACTCGCTTTCAAACTTTATTTCTCTTTAAATGCTACCTGCTGGTGATTTAGAAACAATACCCTGCAAACTCAATCCCCATTTTAGTTTCAGTGTAAGCAGCCTGACGGTTGCCTCCTTTCCAGGTGACATTAGGAAGTGTATTCCTTTATCTGTACCCAGGAATGCGGCACACTTGTTTGGAGAAAGGAAAATCAGCCTTCATGTACAGACCTCCCTAATGTGATCCACCTTCTGGTTACTGAATAATAGAACAAGCATCTGATTCATGCAATACTAATGATTTTTCTAGTATTTCAATACATATTTGGATGCCTTGAAAAACAAGGCAGGGGGCCTTTCTCCCTCACAGTGGGTAAGCCAAGGCTCTAAAGTCTGATTATTTGAAAAGTTAGCTTGGGAAGAGAAAGAATATGGGGGTTTTTTTCCCCCAGTAACTGTAAAAGAATGATTGGCTCAGATGCACAGATCTAAAATTAGGGGAGATGCATCCACACAGAGAGGACAGTCAAAAATGACAGTAACAATCCATGGATAAAGAGGAGTCACGACTTACTTTAACCTGTATTTGTATTTTTTATGGCCTCTGAGCAACAAAACCAGATATCATGGCTCACACATGAGCAGGGATCATGCCTATAATCCATATGGGATCTGCAGACTATGGAATTGTTGGTTCAGTTCATTCTGGAAACTACACTGGATTATCGTCAACAGCATTACAGACAATACCTGTTAGCTGGGAGCCCTGGGAAAGGAGTTTCTGAAGTTCACATTGAACCATTAGGTTTTGTTTACAATCCCTAATTTACAGTACGAAACAAAGTGGAGGCTAAAGCACTCAAAAGATTCCCAGAAGTGAGATAGGGGAGCTGGGAAGGGGATGTGGCTTAGAGACAGAGAGGATACATTCACTCCCTGCATCCTCCCAGCTCTCAGTGGGCCAGCCATCAGCTCCAAATTTGAGGCCACGCCGCCTTAAAATCGGCCTCCCCAAGGAAGAGGAGAAACAAATGGATATTCCCTGATTTCACCAAACAAGAGCCATTCCTGGGAGGCAGACTGAGGGACAGTCTGTATAATCCTGCCTTGCTTGCTCAGGTTAGGGTAACTAGATCCTACACAGGATCTAGAGGGGAAGAAGAGCTGGGGAACAGTTGTTGGTGTCGCCCTGAGGGCAGCAGTCCAGGTACTCACGATTTTCTGGGAATAGCCCACCAGCTGGATCTTGCTGAGGGCCGCGTTGACCTCTGGCATGGTGTAGCACTTCCTCCACATGGACACCTCCACCGCGTCCTTCAGCGGGGCCGGCAGCAACCTGCGAACACCAGCGGGACGTTCTGTGGGGATCCAGAACAACAGCTGGTGCTGGACCAGCTTCTATGACCATTTATATTCTCCAGATCTTAGATTTTTACCCTTTTTCATTTTTATTTTCAGTGCGCCTGGTGCTTCAAAGTGAGGAGCAAGACTTTCTGCCTGCTGAGGAGCAGAGCCATGCTTCCCACTCTGCCTCACCCCAAGGACTGCTCTCCTCTCCTCTTTGTTGCTGTTCTGTCCAGCTCTGGCATCAAAGAAGTAGCTGTGATCAAGGTGTTATCACAACTCTTGAGGTATTTTCACCACTGATGAAAGATGCTGGCTGATGTGAGATGCCAACACAAAATGCACCTCCAGCATTGGTAGAGAGGACTGGGATCTTGGATCAGTGTCTGTTTTTCACATCATAATAATCTGAATAATATCCTAATAATCTGAAACAATCTGGTGATTAAAATGCAGGTACCAGACCACGAGCAGGGATGGCTCTGCCCCGATTTTTTGCCACTGGTCTTTTCCAAGAGCACGTGTCCCTTCAGCTCAGCTTCCCTGCCTTCAGTCCCACTTCCCTCCCGAGTGCCCTGGCAGGGATACACGAGCTGACACTGCAGAGCTCTTTGAAATCCCCTCCACGGAAGTATTTAAGATGTTTTACACCAAAGTGAGATCCATCCGTTCTGCTCCTCACAGACACTGCGAGTCAGCTGGCCGGCATTGTCAAGGGAAGAAGTGAACTATAATGTCACAGGCTGGAAGAGGGATGGCTAACTTCTGGGAAATAAATCTTCCTTAGCAACATGAACTGAGGCAGGAAGCAGCACAGCTGCCAAATGCGTAAGAAGAATAGGATTTTTTTTTTTTTGTATATTAAACCAATGCTAAATCAAAGGCTAATTCAAACCAATTTCCAAAGATTTATGGAAATTGGTCAAGTTTCTTTGATCAATTTGTTTAAAGGAATTTAATTTATTGTTATATCTACTAGGTCAGTGAACTCCTCCATAATTTAAGATACTGAAGAAAGGATTAAGGGCAGCTCTTGCCAAGACCACAGCACAGGTCCAGAGCGATAACTGTAATTCCAGCACACACTGGCTGAAAGCACCCCTGTGCTTCAGGAAACAACAAAGCCTTCAAGGTCTTTGTTGGGAAGTCGTAAGCAACAAAAGGCCACACAATGTGGAGAGTTGTCCACCACTGCACTGAAGCAAATTGCCTGTAAAAGCCTTTAACCTACCATAAGAAGCATTTAGTGTTGGATGCTTTCAGGAGCTGCTCTTCTGGGAAGAGAAAAATGTTTCTCCAGGTAATGGAGAAAGTGAGGAATTGTCCTTGGTGATTGAAGGAAGTTTCTCTTAGCCTTGACTGGCTACAGTGTGAAAATACTCTGATCCCTGGCAGAGAGCAGTGGCATCAGTCTCCACTGGCACCGGTCTCCAGTAGTTTCCTGTGGCTTAGTGGCACAGAGACAACGAGGTGCTGGTCCCTCAGATGTGCCCCTGTCAGCATTCAGTCTCTCATCTCACTTCTAAAATCTCTACAGAGTTACCAGAGGATATTTTGTGGTCTGGAGTAAATCTACCAACACCATGGCAACATCCTGTTACGGATCACCTCACAACAACCAGATGTACGAGGGCAGCTGCTGGGACGGCCACAAACAGGGAGATACCACGAATCCACACGGCTGAGGATGCAAAATTCATGCTTAAAAATCAGAGGGATTTGTATTCTTCCCTGGGATCTGCACAGAGACAGCTCCTCCTGGTCAATGCAAAGGGTGACATTTCATACGTGACATAAAATCCCAGAACTGTTCGAAGGGAAAGGAGGGTGGCAGCACCAAACTACATCACACCCCGGCCTCTCTCGTGCCCTGCTCAGCCTCAGGAAACAGCCTGTTTCAAACACTTTAAAACATATAGGAAACCATCAAACAAGAAGTCAACAAAGTGCCTTTCATAAGGCAAACTTCCTCTTTACCCCCTGAATCCCAGTAAGTGTGAAAGATATCCTGGCTGACATCTACAGAGCTTCCTCGAGACTGCTCATTTGAAATAAAACCCACTGGCAATAAAACTGGCTAAGCAATTAGTTCAGACTGGATCTGATAATGGAAAAATGTAAACCACTATAATGAACTTATTATATTTTATACAGTATTTGCATTTAAAATGCTCCAGTGCTTTATCTAATGAAGATGATAATACTTTGTGTTTTATACTAACTGCTTGGAGTAGAACTAGCTGAACTGTAAAGCAGTAATGGGGATTGATCAGCCTGAAAAATTAAAGTTAGACTCAGAAGTAATAAGTATTCTGTTCTAGCAACAGCCAAGTAGGAAAAAAAACCCCAATTCATCAAGATCACATTTTCTTAACTAACGGATGTCAGTCCAATCCTGCATGTGCCATTAGCCAGGTGCTAATTTGTGGATCAGTGGATGTTTGCTCACATGCTCTAATAATCAGTTCCATTCACTCCTGCGTGACACTTGTCACCAGGCATCTCAAAACACTTTGCAAACATTAATTAAAGTCCCCGTGTGCCCTCTGTGCTGGATGGGAGCTCTGTTTTACAGATGCACAGGGAGGTGAAGGGGGAAGCTCAGAGCACAGGTGGGGCAGAGGTGGACAGGGAGTTCACATCTTGTCCCCTTGTTCCAGCTCAAAGACAACACTGGTTCATACCAGCAGAGTTTGTAATAAACAAATTTATCTTATTAAACAGCTGTTTAGTACCTCCTACCTCCCTGCTGCCCCTTTACAACAGCTACATGACGGAACTATGAATTTTGGGGGACATCCCCGGCAATAGGAGAGAGGAACGTGTATTTTAAATACCACTCCAAGGAAAAAAAGGCTCCAGCCTTCTACAGCAGCTGAACCAGAACAAAGATTCCCTCTCTGTGTTCTCCTCTGGAATAATCAGCAGCATGCAAAGTGCCAGGCAGCACTTTTCCTAAAATACGACCACCAGGAAAGTGACATTATATGAGCTGCAAGATATATGATCCTCCTTTAAAGCATGCATACAAAACACGCCTGGTGTGACAGGAATAATGGCTCCAGTCCTCTCTCTTCACACACTGGGAGCTTCAGCAGTGGCTCTGGGCAGGCCAGTGGACCCCAAAATTGAAAACCCCCACTATTCTGAAAATCCTGCTGAACTTTATTGTATTTAGTTTTGCTTTACATCCAAGTTCTGTTTGTCTTCTTCAGAAGAGTGAGAATTACAGTGTAAAGACCGCTCCTAAATTCAGCAGGGAAACTCGATACACAGCTAAAACCATGGTAATTTGGATTTTTAATTTCTTTGCTTTGTGATATTGGAAAATATCAAGACTACTCTTCTAATGTAGGAAATAATTCACTTTTAGGAACTTCTAAATCAAGCCATCTTAAGAATTAGGAGTATAAAATGGGAGATCAATTAAAAATGCACAAAGCAGCTTTTAAAAATAACTTTTTAATCAACCAACTCTATCTTTAAAAGGTGCTAAAAACGAAACTGTCTCCTCCAAGGAACATGTTGTGCACCTAAAATTGTTTTTATTCCCAAGGAAAGCATCAGCTGCAATTAATAAACTGTATGGATAATTTTTAGATTCCACAGGCTTTCAAAATTCTGAGCATCTTGTTTTGAGGTATAGCTGGAATAATGGACACGGTGCTTCCAAATAACCTTTTTTATTCAGACTTTAATTTGTTTTTAAGCTTTGGAAAGCCAAAAACCCCACCTCTGCTGTTCAGGTGTAAAAGAAGATGGGAAGAAAGGTAACACCAGTGACCTCCAACAACTGTGTCTTGACTTTCTTAGTATGTCAGCAAACATGAATGTAAATACCATTTAAATTTGAATTATTCCAATGCAATGTCATTAAATAGCCTCGTCATTTCAACAACTTTTTATTATGTTAATACTAAAATCTGCTGGTTTTATCTACCATTACAGAGCTGAACTGTGTGAGGGGAGATCGGAGGAGGCTTTGCTGTTCCCAAGTGTTTCTCCAAGAAACGAATTTGTGAGGCTGGAGAACCAACAGTGTGCAAAAATAATGATTAAAGAAATCATCGACCCAAGGAGCCACAGCAGCAAATCTCAAACGGTGGGAGCTGAGCCATCCTTCCAGGGAATCCCAAACTTTGGTGCTTTAGGACAGTCACCTTTCCTGGGACTTGTTCCTTACCTTTGTACCTCCTTGTTCTTCCACATGGAGGCAGACTGAGCCTTTGGCACGCGTTCAATGGAATTCACCAGTTCTTCCATGAGGAGCCTGAAAACATAAATCAAACCTAAATTAGCACTGCCTCCTCTCACACAGGAGAGAACTTTGGCCCAAATCTTTCCAAAACACCACAGAAATTGTAACACTTTCAGGCAGCTTGAAGGAGGGGTTCTTCCCACAGAGGCCATTTCCAGCACTACCCCTGTTTCTCCACGGAGTGTTTCCAATTCCATCTGCCTGCTTGCAACAGAGGAGGAGCTGGCCCACTGGGTTATGGGCTATTTGGAAAGTGCAAGATAATTTCTTCATTACTGACTGCTTGTGATATGGAATGAGACAAAATATACAACAAAAACTCCTCAGCTGATGCCTGTTTATCACTTAGGGAAGCCAAGCATGTTATCAGAGTGAACTCTCCTCAGCCAGCAGCACATATTTGAGACAGAAAAAGGTGTCAAGCGTTAGAAATTGTCACTGCAGATTTCCTTGCCCGAAACTAAAGAGCATTTGTGATTGTGTGCAGGCTTTCCCTTGAAGATAGGAGCAGAAAGACAGCATCTGGAATGACTTGGGATGGGGAGAACCACACCAGTGCACTCTCCCACAAGACTGTGCTTGTTATCTCCAGCTCTGGACCAGCAAAGCCCAGAGGTCCACTACTCCTTCATATTTACACAATTCCTTTCACCTACAAGGGCCTTCAGTTTCTGTTTGCTTTCACACAATGGGGGAATTACTCTGGCATGGGAGTTTGCACAGGACCTTCAGGGGACAGAGATTCCTGCCCTAAAGTGCTTACAGAGTAGTCCAGATAGCAGGGCTTAATCTGGCTCCTAATTCCTGAACGTGGCAGCTCTGCAGATCTCGAGGAACAGAGCACAAGTCCAGTTAGGCCTCATCAAGGGACGAACCTGCAGTGTTTGGTGCAGACCCATCCAGTCAACAAGACAAATTTGTGAAAATAAACTGGCAAGTTTGATGACTATCCTGCTTTTGACTGCACTGTCAGGTCTTGGATTTTCTACCTCAGTCTCCTATTTCTGCCATTTTTCTTAGCGCTTCTCTCTGGAGTTCAGAGCTCACGTAGCTCAGCTGTCACTGAGATGAAGTCAGCTTGAATTCCTTTCCATGGACTGGAGGGAAGTGTGATTCTATGGAATCATAAAATCCTGGAATGGTTTGGGTTGGAAGGGACCTGAAAGATCATTTAGTTCCAACCCCTGACATGGGTATGGACACCTTCCACTAGACCTGGTTGCTTTAAGTCCTGTCCAACTTGGCCTTGAACACTTCCAGGGATGGGGCAGGCACAGCTCCTCTGGGCAACAAGTCCAGTTTTTGGGTTTTTTTTCTGATTGGAAAGACTCCTTTTGTTTAGGGGGAGCAGAGAAGAGCAGGAGAGCTCTGTGATCCACAGTTTTTGAAGGTCTGAAGTTGCCTCTATGACAATTGCTGCTCCGGGTTTCTCACCCCACTCAAGTTCCACTGTCCCACATCTACGGCCTGGACTCCACATAAAGCACCTGCTGGAAATGTTGATGGTTCCAGAGGTTGGGAAACATGGAGTTAACACATTTGCAGCACTAAGGACTTGGCTGGCGTTCAGCTCCTGCCTAAAAGCCTCTTCGGAACATTAGACACCACTCCTCTCCCCACATTGTCCTTTACACCTTCTCCTCAGCAGCGATGAAAGAGGAGCAGAGAATATGAAGGGGCTTTTTTACCTGCCAATTTGAACGGTGGGCTCGGTGGCATAAACTGTTCCAGTGAATCCTGTGTACTCTGTGATGTAGGGCAGTGCCATCATGCAGTGATAGTTGGAGATCAAGATTACATCCACTGTGGAGAGGTCAAGCAGTTCAGTCTGAAAACAGAGGGAGGAGATAAGCAACTTGTAACCCTTTCACGCAGTTCAAGCAACGGCAGAAAAAAATTACTCTTTTTTTAAAAAAACTTTATATTGCAGGAATGTAACTGGTTTATAAAAGCATGTCTCAGGCAAAGATTAATGTTGCCTTTAAATTAACAAGATTTTTTTTTTAAAAGCCTCCTAAAATTATTGCCCTCTCCACCCTGGAAAGGAAACCATGTCCTGGGCTTGTCTGTCTTTCAGGTGATGAAATGGCTGCTGTTATGCGATCCATGATTACTTCACTTTTATCCAAGAATTGATGTGTGCAACTCTTTAGGGAGGAAGAGACACCAAAACTTCTGCAGCAGTGATTTAGGGTGTCTCATATTTTTTTATGAAGGACATCATACTGTACCCCAAGAGAGAGATGAATGAAGATTGTATTTATTCATATCCTTAAAATAATCCTCATCTTTTCCCAAAGTAAATGCTTGGCATCTTTATCATTCACATTTTCTACAGCAGGAGATGAAGCCCATTCACAGGCTACAACAGAACGGATGGGTGGGCCCAATTTGTTTTGATGTGACAGTTTAGACAAGAGTTCTGAGAGTGAAAGAAGATTTCACACATTGTTAAAAGAATTTTAATTAGAAATATTTACTGGTAATGCCGTAACACAAATGGTGTCAAGTCAGAAATTTACAAGATTACTGACCTCTAACTCAGTTATTATAGAGCAGCTAATGGAATTCAACACTCATCAAGCACATATTATCTGATTACAAGGCTTGGTCCAGCAATTTGAATAAAAAAGGCAAGAAAGTAGGTCACTCTGCTTTGCAGAGGGCTGACACAGTGCTCTGGTGACAAGCAGCTTAACTCCTCGCTAAGCGCTCATGGTTTCAATCCATGATCACAGCTGATGTCGGAGCCATGATCTCCACGCTGAGAACAGGAGGTGAAACACCATCCTCAGATCCATGACAGGGCACCTTTTATCTTCTTGGGCTTCCAGGCAGGAACACACTCCCTGCAAGGTATCAAAGGATCCGCTGATGCCTGCTCCTGCCAAGGCTTGGCTCGTCCACGGCTTGGTTTTCAGCTGTGTCCAGACCGTACAGGATCAAATTCTGCAATGGTTTGGGTGGGAAGGCCCTTAAAGACCAACTTTTTCTACCCCACCTGCCATGGGCAGGGACCCCTTCCACTATTCCAGGTGTCTCCAGGCCCTGTTAAGCCTGGCCTTGGACAGTTCCAGGGATCCAGGGGCAGCCACAGCTTTGCCTGTGGCAGGGCCTCACCACCCTCACAGCCAACAATTCCTTCCCAATATCCCATCTCTCCCTGCCCTCTGGCAGTGGGAAGCCATTCCCTGTGTCCTGGCCCTCCACATCCCTTGTCCCAAGTCCCTCTCCAGCTCTCCTGGAGCCCCTTTAGGCACTGGAAGGGTCTTTCAGGTCTCCCTGGAGCCTTCTCTTCTCCAGGTGAACACCCCCAGCTCTCCCAGCCTGGCTCCAGAGCAGAGGGGCTCCAGCCCTGAGCTGAATCCCAGCCCAGGAGAGCCATCAGGAGGATACACACCATCACTTTCCAACCTTAAGCATGCCACATCTCAGCACCCTAGAAGCATTTACTAATAGGATGAAAAGGGTGTCAAAAACAAAGTAAAATCATCCCTGGGGCTTGCGGCGATCTCACTAAAGTGCCTTTGAGCTGAAGAGGCTTCAAAATGTTTCTTGAATGTGAAGTGAGAGAGCAGAAGGTTGCCAAGCAAAGAGAGGGCTGCACCCTGCACTCTGACATGTGTGAGTGTACTCTGCTGCCGAGACAGCCTCTTACCACCTTGTGGCTGCTGGATTAGATCCAGATCTTGGCTTGCTTTGGCAACGGTGTTCCTGGAAGTGATACCGAGATTCTCCGGCTAACTGCTTCTGCAGACAAGTTTCTTCAAAAGAAGTGGCATGGAAGGAGACAAAGTAAAAGCCTCTTTCACACAAGCTCCCTTTTATCCCACGCTGCCAAACAGCAGCAACATTTCCACTCTGTTTTCAGCTGGCCGTGACTCCTGAATCTCCTGCAGACAGGTGAGCTCGAGGTGTGAGCTGGGTATCACAGCAGATCTCTTCTAGCGCTCACGGAGGAGATGTGGCATCTGTTGGCCGTTTTTGGAAACATCTGAGAGGCCATTTTAAAAGTCCCTGCAATGGTGACATGTGCAGTTGGTTGCCATCTTCTGATTGTAGGATGGGCTGCTGGGAAGCAGCTTCATGCAGTGGTAACGGGTACAATGAAGCAGTGACTCCTTGTCTGTCATATTTAGAGCTACACGTGAGGGTATTTTCCAGCCCAAAGTGACCAGAAAGCCTGGCTGAAGCACCCTAAACCCCAGCAGATTATCATTCCAAAGGGAATCCAGCACATCAGCCCTGTCCTTAATATCTGGGCCATAATGGCACTTCCTACACACACAGATACTTCCCACATCCCTCGGTTTCACAGGACAGTAACCAAAAGGCTCACAAGAACTCAGAATTATCAGGCTTTCGAGTTGGTCTTTTTTGCTGTGATTGGATTATGACCATTCCAGGTGGGTTGGAATGGTCATAATCTGTTGGAATCCCTTGCTAAAATGAGTACCAGAGCTAACAACTTGTTTGGAAGAATCAAGATGACAAGAGTGATGCCAGAGGTGAGTTCCATGGGATGCACACATAGGACCAATATTGCCAGAACCTCAGCAAGCCGACAACAACCTTCCAGGAGTGTTTTGGGCTTCCTGTCTACAAGGTCAGGCAGAAAGGGGGGAAAAAAAATTACTGCCCAAAAGCAACTGTGTCTGTCTTTGAAAGCCAGAGACAACATCCCACCATGAAATGAAAGAACTGATGTTATCACACTCTGAACACACTGAGGAAAGGGGGTACTACTCCCATGCTACTCTCCATGATTCATCCCCACCTCTTTCTGCTCAGCTTTTTACATCTTCAGCTCTCCTACAACATTCCCCTGATCCGTCAGGTAACCCCAGGTAATCCAAACATCTTCAGTAGTCTTGCTTGTTTCTTTTAAATCCAGAAATTCCAGTAAAAACCAGCTTGAGCAGCCACTTGCAGCCATGCCCGTGGATATGAAGGCACAGTACTTCCCTCAAAGAGGCAGTAAAAGTTTTTAACCTGAAGGTGCTGCTGGCAGAAGTTCAGCCCAGCAGAATCCAACCTGGTTTTACCACAGCTGGCTCCCCGGGGGGCTCCACTGGGCACATCCTGCATCTGTGGTTAGAGACGAGCAGCTTTCCTTGCCTTCATGCCCTGCCCTTACCTAGATCAGCACATGGATCCTGTCAGAGTCAGCCCAGCTCAGTCAGGTTGTCTTTGAAAAGCCCATAAAAAGGGACAGTTCAGTCTTATTCTTGTGAGATATTTGCCCAAGGAGACCTTCCACGTCTCCCAAAACCACTGTTGAAAAGGGTTGTCTCCATCCTTTTTCCAGTGTCATAGATCCTGGAGGCACCTTAACCACACAGAGTTTTAGCAGTATTATTTACTGAGTTTTAATAAATTAGCAGGAAGCTGATAATAACAACAACAATAATAATAACAATAATTATTATTATTTAGCAAGTTTCTCCTACATGATTGAATGGAGTCAAATTTTTCAGCAAGGCTTTGAACAAACTCACCTCTGGTAAGCAGAACTCAGGCACAGAGTCTACAAACACATGGCCAGAGCACTCCTTTAGCTCCTGTAAAAAACCACACCAACAGAGGAGACACAAAAATACAACACAGTGTTACTCCAAGGCAGCACATTTTGGATTTTCCAGACATTTTCTTTATCACAGGCAATTTCCAGGCCGTTACTACACGACATTTTATCCCCTTCCTAGACACAATTTGGTGCAGGCAGATCTGCTGAAATTGCCTTCATGCCAGACGAGGCTGCTTGGTGCTTGAAGGGATCAGCTCCTCCTTGGGAAGGACAGAGAGAGCACTCTGGTAGGTAAGGAAAGAGCCCTGGTAAGCACCAGGAAGGCAAGTTTGGAAGTTAATTTTGGTTCCAAATAACATCCAACCTCTTCTGTCTTATTAGGACCAAAATACAATTTTTAGCCCATCTTAGAGCATTTGATGCAACAGCTTTTGGGGATCTAATCTCCACATGGCACTTTCAGTTAATCTCTGTCCCCTATTTTCTTCCTCTTTTTCAAGGCTGACATCAAAAACTTTTGTCACATGCAAAGTCACGTTCTTCAGGGTTATATGTGGAACAAAAATATTCCCAACTCTGCTCCTAGCACAACTCACAGGCTCTCTACCACCCACCCTGCCTTCTCTCCTGTCCCAAAGCGAGTGGTCTCAGCCAGCTTCAGACTGACAGAATTAAAGACTGAATCCAATTTTTAATAATTACAGTGCACCTGCCAACTAATAACGAATGAGCAATTACATCTAGTGGCAGAAGTCTCCTAACCTCATCTCAAGGGAGTTCAAAATGATTAAAAGTAGATCGCAGCACATTTCAATGCCTCTCCAGGACTGAAGTTTTACAACTGAGCGCTGTAACAGGAATGTCCACCCCACATGATAAAACACCCCCCTTTGACTCCTTCCCTCGCCTTTTTCCAGCATGGGTCAAAGAATTTACCATTCCAAGCACTTACAGTGGTCAAGGTGAAGTGAAGAGACGCTGCCTTTGAATTTTTAACACGATTTCCATTGCCACTGTGTGAAGTTTGGAGGTTTCTCCTGAGCGCACGCTGCAGCAGCAGCATCCCAGAAATTTCAATACATTCCAAGGGAAGCTACGGCGACAGTCTGCCCGTTCTTTGGAGCCCAAAGCTCTGACACCAAAGCTGGGGTTCAGGAGATACAAATTCCAGGGAATTCAAACTGAGCAGCTCCATTGCTGCCCCCGAGCCTCTGCAGCCCTGCGACTGCCAGTTAGCAAGTGCTCTGAATAGAGCTGTTACTATTTTACCAACAGAAATGCTGCCTGCACAGTTTCTTTTGTCTCCAATGAGAAGAAAAATCGGGTCTTTAATCTATGATCTTCAGCTCCCTTGTCTGTAAAAACCAGATCAATCCATTTTGTCCACCTCAAAGTCCCCTACGAAAGCAACTATTATCACTGTTTCCTTTAATGTTCACATAGTCGGAGAACAGTCTATTAAGCATTTTCTCCACTGGTACCTATTGCTGCCCACATTTGAAATGTATCTGCCTATTTTACTAACATCTGACATATTTTTGTGTTCATTGTTCCCCTATGGCAGATCAAGCTGGACGCTGCAGTGCCAAGTTTTGGTCGAAGCCTCAGATAAATTCTGCCTCCAAAACTGATGTAATGAAAAGAGAGGGGAATAAAGAGCAATTCTGTGTCTCTCATGTCGCTGAGGAAGTTCTGTGTCTTAGAATCAGGGGGCTGGAGATAATATCCTCCCTGCTATGTCCAGCAGCAGAACACATGTTGATTTAAGAGGCCAAAGCCATGCTTTTCCTCTCCGAGAGACCTCCCATCGGCAAAGCATTGCCTTTCTCACAGTTCTGCCTGAAAAAGGGTACGATACCAACCTCATTTACAGGCATGCTCTGAAGCCTCAGTGTCAGAAAATGAGACTGTGGAATAAAAGGCACTCTAAGAAGGCGAAGCACTATTATTTATGGAGCTCCATGAAATACAAAAATATTCACACCGACGACTTGTGCATTTTAAGAGGATTTTTTTTATAATCTAGGCTACCTCTGAAGCCTGAGAGTTGCTATTAGCATTTTGTTTCAAAACGTTCTGCTCTGCAAGGACATCCTGGCTGGTAAAGGTACACAGAGAAACCTTTGGGATGAGTCAGCGTGGAGCACTGCTCCTGCAGCACCAGCTCCCGACCTGGCAGGTTAGCTTTTTGCACGGCAAGAAAATTCCAACCATCACCACGGTACCTTGTCCAGAAATGTGCTTCCATCTTTCAAAACCCAGCCGGGAAGTTTGGACAGCCTGGGGCTGCGGAAAGAAAGAAGAAAAATTATTACAATATGAGCTGAATTATTATCAGTGGCTAAGCACAGACCTTCTACTCGGTGTCATACAGGCAGAGAACACCATTTCTGTCTCGGGGAAGTAACAGTCCCAATAAAACAGACAGACAGTTTCACTGTGGTTAAGTGTTCACCAAAATGACTTTTACAAATCATGGTTATGACACTTACAAGTAAAAAGAAATAAGAGGACGAGGCATGCAGGGAGTTTTTAGTCATTTATGGTGAAGATTTCAAAAAGGCTCAGTGCTGCTGAGTTCCCCGTGGTGAAACTGGATGAATAAACAGAAGTTAGGGCAGCAACAAACTCTGTGCTCGAATCAACACAAAAGCACCATAAAACTGTTCTGGGACAGAGGACAACAGACAAATATTCCCATTAGCAGTGGCAGGGAAAGACTGATGCTCTGGACTAAGGCATTTATAGACACAAGTTGGGATTTTATATCCACATAAACCGTGGTTTTGTGCCTGCGTGTCACCCTGAAGACCCACACCAACAGCTGTACAGGACACAGGGGCAAGGAGGCTGTGCTGTGAGCTGCATGTTCTAAGCAACAGCAGAGCCCCTTCTTTCATTGCTTCAAATGCTAATAAAGGAATTTAAAGGCGGACAGTGCAACCCTGAGTTTAGAGCAGTAATGGCTGCAGCATTTCTTGCTACCGTAACTGAGAGACTTCTTTATATTTCACAGTGACATCTGATTTTTGTGTGAGCCGACAGCTTAGCTCTAAACCCACTGTCTGCCCAGACTCAAGCCTATCTACACAAATCAAAAAAAAATTGAGTAAACAAGAGAATTGAACCCACCTGGAACCAAACCCTGCAACAACCTCAGATTTGGACACAGAACCTGGTTGCAATGCTGTGCACTAAGCTCTACAGACAGGCATGTTTATATGCTAGAAGGGCTTTCAAATTCAACATCTTGAAAATAGGAAGTGATTCAAGGGCTCAGAGGAATGCTGTGTTCAGACTCACAGCAGCACAAAAGAACAAATTCTGACACCCCACTAACTCACAAGGAAGGAAAAAGGGGAACTCCAAGACTCAAGCAATGAAGACAGAAGGTAAGAGGTGAGAGCAGAAGGATCTGCCATGGAGAAGCTGTGCCAGAGGAGTGCAATTCCCTTCTGAGGATAAAGAGCAAGTCTGAAGAAGTCTGATGATAGAAGAGATGAAGTGGCTAAATGTGCTCCCCAGTGACACGTTCAAAAGCACAATTTAGGAGCAGTACTTTGGAGACTGAGGGGGGCTGAGTAGAATTGGTGCAGTGAAACTAAAAGAGTTATGGGAAAAGCAAGAACAAACCACTCTGATACACAACTCTGACAGATACAGGAGGAGAGGACAGGAACCTTGGCTGGAAGGGACACCTGGAGGGCTGCAGTCCAATGTCTCAACACCAGCACAAGATCAGGTCAGTCTGGCTTGTGCCTTGCAAATCCCTGGATCCATCTGTGGTTTCAGCAGCACGAGGCAGAGCAGAATAAACTTTACTTGTTCTACTCCCTACAGTTTAACCTAGTAAAGGTTTTGCTATATTCATGATGAAAGAGCACTGCACTTGTATTACACTGGCATCCACTGAGGAGTGACGAGTCAGGGGAGCCAAAATGAGCTGGTGTGTCTTGTGTGTGGCTGACAGCAGCACAAGCAACACAGGACGGAAAGGACTCTTTACCTTGAAGCCAAGAAGCAACACAGTTCCTCCTGACATAGTTTTGACATTGCAATAGAGTGATTGATTAATCCAAAATAGCTGGAACTGTCCCATAAATAATGTGAGCAAGTGTGTCATGGCTAGACAGGAAAGGTTAAGAGCTTCCCACATGTTCATTTTACCGTTTTGCATTTGACTTTGGCACAGGGCAGAAAACTCCAGTTGACAAACCTCCTTTAAAGTACAGGAGCATAAGGAGCAGGGCAGCTGCAGGTGCTCTGCACGTGCTCCGTGGGCTGGGGAGAACAGGGACTGCCATTTCCAGGGCAAGGGGGAATCTAAAATACCTTCGCACTGGCATTTTTCTGAAGAGCAAAGAACTCTAAAAAAAATGTCCAGTCCCTTTAATGCCACAAACACTGCAGCACTTTCCTCTCTTCTAGATTAAAGCACAGGCTCTCAAAATGTTTGCTCAAGGAGGGTCCCGTGCCAGGTACGACACAGGATTGAGCTCGGTGGCAAAGATCCTCTGTAATATCACCCTTTTGGGCAACTGTGCAGACCACACACTGAGATTTGCAGAATCCAAGGGGTTCACAGATCCTGCTGGGATCTCTGGATTAAGGACAGCAGAGAGAAGCATGGCTCCTCTCAGGTTAAGGTCTCACTCAGGTCCATCTCCAATCAGCACATCTGGTTCTGAGAGGACACAGCTGGTGAGAACCTCAGATCTGTGCTCAAATTCCTCAGGCAGTCAGTCCTTCCTGTCACCTCACCTGGCAACTGATGACAATGTCAGTTCTCTGTCACCCCGTGTCATGTTGATAACACGCATTTGAATTTCAGAGGTGCTTGGACATCACGGTAATGGACTCCTAATCTCTAATGGTACAACTATGAGCAGTACAGAGATAAGGACTTTGCAGTGGCAGCCACATTCCTCCTCACATTTCTGACTTATTTCCACAACTCTCTGCAGGACACCTGGTTTGTAGAGGAGATCAATTACTTGCCCAAGTCCATGTGCTCAGGCCAATCCTCGCTCTAAGGGGTGTTCAGTCACCTCACCGACAAGATTGATTGGATTTAAATCCAAGTGTTTGCTCCGATTCCACTGGGCCATCAGGGGTCAAATCTGACATCCTTTCTTATTGAGTTTGAGTCATTTCAGTGCCGACATTCTGGAGGTGCTCGGGGAATTCCAGGTTGTGACCTGCAATTTGGCTGTTCGTTCCCAGGGTCTGCTATCAGCAGACAGAGCTGCCATATCCCAGGGGAAGGCTGATTCCTGCCGTTCTAAAGAACCTCTTAAGCCTTTGTTCAATCACCTCATTTTGCTACTTGTTCCTCTCTCAATTTCTTTTTTTTTGGGGGTGGGGTGAGAGAAAGCCAATGCGAGGCAATTCTGTCTGTACCTGGATTTCCAAAATTTGCTGGATCTGTTCAAAATCTATTACTGCACCAGTTGCTGCAGTCAGCAACTGCACTGTGGAATGGGACAAGAATTGACTTTCACACCGACCCCTCTGAGGGCATCTGTTGCCTCTCTACGGCAGATCCTGAACTCCACGTTCTTGCAGAACAATGCACACATTGTCCATTCCTTTCCTCTCCTCTCCAAAAAATAACAAATCATAGGAAGTGCTGGACAAACTGCTTTAACCTCACTAGGTCACTTAGGAAACTCCCTTTTCCAATCGTATTTTCCCCCTCTCAATCAAGCCTTCTCTGAACCCAGAAAGTTCCTCACTTGTTTCCTTGCGGATCAAAGTTACTAAACGGCTTTTGAGAAAACTCCTACTGCTTCCCATCACTAAGAGCGACTCGTGCCCACCTTTCCAACTGCTCATTTTTGCCATTTATTCCATTTACACAGGACATGTCACCTTAACTGAATGCCCAAATTAGTCTAAAAACCTGGGGAAATATAACTTTGTAGCAGGGCATAGAAAGGAGAGTCTCGATCTCCGGATTCCGTTCTAGACTCTGTTTTGATTTCTCTGCTGTCCCAATCCTGTGCCCAGCTGCACTGCCCTTTTATTTATTTAACTTTTAAAAGGGAACAATTACGCCATGCAGGCGACGAACGAGGGCTGCTAAGTGCCATTTTTCTTTGCATTAGCCCGGGCTCTGAAGAACAGGCTGAGAAGATGGTGGTTAAACAGGACCTGCTGGGCTCCACGCACTCCATCTCAGTTACCCATTTATCTCATCTTGCATGAAGAAGCCAGAAAGATGACAGATATGTGACCTCACTTGTGCTGAGCAGTTGCAGCAATACTTTACTGAAGCTTAGAATAAATTATCTAGAAAAACCAATCAATAAATCCATAAAATGTCTTCCGTCTACCGAGCCAAAGGACGTTATTTTGATAAAGAGAATTTTTAAGTGAACAAAGTCTATTTATGATATCAGATGATGCTGTTCATTTGTACCCATCCCCTCCCTCCTTCCAATACACCATTTTCAGGCCGAGCACTCCAACTGCAACCCAAGAAGACGCAGACTAAGTGCTGACAGGCCACAGAACTCACCTCTGGACCAGAGGCAGCGGGAGGAAATTGAGGGTAGACGTCATATCCAGCCCACAGTCCAGCATGATGGTGGTGGATTTGAACTTGAGCACGTTGCATGGCAAGGTTGGATGTCCTGACAGGCAGTACTGGAAGAAGAATGAGGAGGAGTTACACAGGACCTTTACCAACATGACCTTTCCCTCTGCGCTGGGCACTGGTGAAGCTGCACCTCGAATCCCGTGTCCAGTTCTGGGCCCCCGACTGCAAGGACATCGAGGGGCTGGAGCATGTCCAGGGAAGGGAACGGAGCTGGGGAAGGGGCTGGAGCACCAGGAGTGGCTGAGGGAGCTGGGAAAGGGGCTCAGCCTGGAGAAAAGGAGGCTCAGGGAGGAACCTTGTGGCTCTGCACAACTCCCTGACAGGAAGGGGCAGACGGCGGGGGGGCAGGGTCTGCTCCCAGGGAACAGGGACAGGATGAGAGGAAATGGCCACAAGTTGTACCAGGGGAGGACAGGTTGGATATTCGGAACAATTTCTTAAAAGAAAAGGTGGTCAGGCATTGGAAGGGGCTGCCCAGGGAGGTTCGGAGTCCCCATCCCTGGAGGTGTCCAAGGAAGGCCTGGATGTGGCACTCAGTGCTCCGGGCTGGTGACAAGGTCATGATGGGTCACCGATGGTACTTGATGATCTTGGAGGTCTTTTGCAACCTAAATGGTTCTGTGATTCTGTGAACAGAGTGAAAGCACCCCTGCCCCCACAAATTGCCTTTTCCCCCTTGTTTTTAAACACGGTTCCTTAGACACCAAAATAAAGCATGATTTCCCATGAATCTGTGTCCCACACCGTGTGTGTTCATTGAGATTTCCCCATGTCAGGGTATTGAGGGGCAGATTTTCTTTGCAAAGTTTTTCTGATCCCAAGGGTTCAGTGGAGACAAAGTTCTTTTCTCTGATTTAGGACATGTGGGATCTCTTTTTTCCTCGCAATCACCTCTTTTCCCCAAAATCCCAGGAAATCAGCTTCTTCCAAAGTCAGTCCTACTGGCAAAACTCGGCTAGAAAATTTGAAAACAACTTGGGGTGGACAGGGAGGCAGAGAAGCCTTGCAGGAACACAAGTTTTGTTTTGGTAAGAAACCTGCCCAAACAACTCCTGCACAGGTGCAGCAGCTCTGGGGCAAGTTCTCACCTGCTTTTTGTCTTGCTAAACACAAACAGGAAGCAGGAGGGACTGACTGGGCAACCCCACCTGAATGGAAGGGTTTGTGTATCCAAATCCCAAAGGCTTTGCAAGCTTAATGAGCCGGTGAGCAGGTGATGTAGGGGGCACTTGAGCATCATTGAGATGCAGCCACCTCCCGTCTGGAGTGACAAACATTTAACGAGGCACGGGAGCTTTGAGTAAGAAGAGAACAGAAAGGTCGGCTTTAAAATGCGGGATTAGAGACAAACGTCGGAGTAGAGCGTGGCCACCTCTGCGGGAGGGATTTTGCACCTCCAGTCTCCCAGGTCTGGGCATCTGGCAGCACAGCCACGCTCAGGTGGTCAAATCTGAGCTTTTAAATTCAAGTTTTGGTCAATTAAGATGAAAAATACCACTTGTTTGGCCGTGCACTGCACTAAAAACAGACTCGGTCTTTTTTCTAAGTCATTTATCCCTTAAGCTTGTGCTCCTTACTTCCCTCTACCAACTGGAAAAAAGGGAGATTAATAATTTCATTTTCTACCTCTGCTCACAAAATGTGAACAGAGGGCTGCAAGTGTCTGCATTAACAGCCCTCAAGGAGTCTATTTACATACATTCCTCAAAAACCTGCTTTAAACTATATTTAAATAGTAAAACCTACTTAAGCCCCAAATATTAAATTTAAAATATCACAGAGAGTTTTGTTTTAAATTCGCAAAGCCTTAATTATTAAGGAGTTACATCACATTTTGCCTTTCTTTCAGCAAAGTTTAAAAAAATATGTAAAGTCGAGCTGGTGAAGGAGTGAGGAATTCAGTTGGTTTATTCACAAATGTAACACACTCATGTGAAATTAAGTTCTTACCAGACCAGAACTTTGACAAATGAAGCTATAAATTGAAGTAAATAGAAAGAAATGAAGGGAAAAATAAGTTCTATTTTTGTAGCTTTTAAACTATTGGTAATTTAAAAAGGCAATGAAATATCACCACTTTTATCAGCAAAACATTTTCTTGCCTTTTTTTTATAATCACGAGTAGGATCACGACCCTGACATCTTCGAGCTAACTGGAAAAATCTTCCTTTTTTCCTTCTTTAAAAGCACTTAAAATCATCTCTCTCCGTGGCTGTCACACTGTGGTAAATGCACTCCTGGGAGTCAATGGATTCTTTCTATCAGATTCAAACAAAGTGACAGAAAAATACAAAAAGCAATTCATATTTTCTATACAGCTGTTTGCACAGGTGACATTGCTGGGCCTGCACCTCTGTAAGAATTTTAGATTAGCAATCCAGGAATGGGGAGTGTTTGCACTACGTGTGTCTCTAGACACACTATAAATGTGATCATTTCCACACAGCTTATACTTGCTACTGTTTAAAACAGATCCAGAGATTCCAGTCATGTTCCTGACTGGACTAAAATGCAAGTTTTTTGTCCCAAGATTTGCTCGCTTCCAACTTTATTCCCTCATGGCTAAAGGCTGGTGCAACCAACACACAGGGGTGCCTCATCTCCCAACTCAAAAAGTCACGTAAAAAAGACACAAAACACACAAACAAAAGGCATAAATATGCCCAGCCCAGCTCACAGCTTTCCTGGCAGGATTTGCAAATTAGATGAAAGTTTGACAGTGGGATACAAAGGGCCCAGGGTGAGGGGCTGATTCCAGATGCTCAGGGCCTGGGAGAGGCAGGTTCTCCAGAGACATCCCATTCCCACCGAGCGTCTCATGAATGGCACAGTGACAGAGGAGAGGGAGGGTGGCTCAAACTTGCAGCTCCAAAATATTCCGAGTTGTGCAGGTTAAAGGCAGCACTTGGAATTCCAAGCGAAGGCAACAAATCCTGCGGTGCATTCCTCCAGTATTAGTATCACATGCCAGCTAAAAATCTGGGGGGGAAATTAGCACCGAGATTTGCCTGAGTCGAAGCACATTCGAATTTGTGGGAGTCTGACGTTTTCACTGGATTCTGAATCAGGCCTGGAGTCAGAATCTCAGAATGGTTTGGGTTGGAAGGGACCTTTAAAGCTCATCTTATCCCAACCCCTCTGTTACGGACAGGGAACATTCCTCTAGTCCTTCACCTCTACCCTGTTCTTCCAAATTCATCCCAAATCTATGAGAAAAGAGGATGAAAAGCATCTGACTCCCCTCCCCACAACCCCAAGATTCAGACACATCTCCAGAAGAATATAAGGTGAAGAATCTGATCTTATAATTCTCAGTCCCTAAATTTATACACAGGTCTAAAAATGCTATGGTACAGACTCCAGACAGTTTGTATTTACCCTCCCTACCCCTTCCCTCTCTCTGTCCCTATGCAAAACTCTAAACATTAAAAGAGCTCTGCATTTCCACTGGGGTCTTTATTTAAAGATTTCCCAGTTTGCTTTTCCCCACTGAATTCTATCAGCCTCTACAATCACACCCAGAAGTGCTTGACTTTGCAGTGTTTGTCCCACTGGTAATATTCATCCCCACACAGATCCTTATCACACAGGTAAAATTATGCAGGATCAAGCTCTTTGACTACCTGCCTCTGGAATTTCCCCTCCACACTTCCACGGAGAGTGATTTCCTAAAAGTCCTAAAACAGCCCAAACCCCACATTTACTCCTACGAAGCGTTGTTATAACACACTGCTCAGTCTCAAACCCAAGAGACAATCTTAAATTGAATAATGGTGTCACTTCAGATTAAATAAATCAAATGTTATGCTCAGGTATGTTGAAAACTGCTTGGGTTTTCACCTCCACACCGAGAACTGCAGCACATTATGTGAAACAGAAATTCTTCCTGAAAAACAAAGCGGTGCCTGAATCCAAGGTCTCCAGGAAAGTTAAGCAGCTCAAGAGGGAGATCTAGAGAGGAGACCAATATCATGGGTCATGTACTTCCTGACAGAAGACTGGAATATCAGAACCAAAATCCCTACCAGAAGCAAGGTGCAACCTTGGCAGAGCTGTTCCAGCATGATTCTTCTATTTGTATCTCCCTGTATTATCACACAGCCGATGGAAAACGTCTTTATTACAAACCACGGGGATCTATTCACATTCCTAGCGGAGCCCAGCAGAAGCCACACGTGCAGTGGGCAAGCTCCACGTCAGACTCATGTTTAAGACTAGGAAGGCTGAGAAACATTTTATCCTTCTCCTCCCGAATCCTACTGAGGTTTGATCCCATTCAACACCTAAAACCTGGGCAACGGCCCCCCCGCCCTTATCCTCCCACTCAGGGCCGACCCCCGCCT
>VZTA01020131.1:253268-273438 GCA_013398855.1 Mohoua ochrocephala
GTGCCCCCGGAGCGGGGGAGGAGGAGGACGAGGAGGAAGGTGTCCCCGGGAGGCTGCAGCGGGAGGGCAGGGCACCTTTGGGGTTCGCTGTTCCTGCCATTTGTGTGTTTATTCCGATTCCTCCCGTCTCCCGGGTGTGGGGGCACCAGCCCCCTCAGCCTGGGTGGGTGCTGCGGTTTGGGGGTGTTCGGGTGTTGTTCGCCGCGGAGTTTTTGGGGTGGGCTGGTGCGACCCCCGGCGCTCTCTGTCCCGGGGACCCCCGGGCACGGCAGGGGCAGGAGGGAGGCTCCAACCGGCGGGGATGGAGCCGGGCACGGAGCCCCCTCGCTCTGCCGGAGACCTCTGCCCTGGCTGGGGCTGTGCGAGGGCTCCGGGGGCTCCTTTTCGGGAGCTTTGTGCCGGTGGAGGTCGGGGAACGGGGGTCAGGGGTGCCCCGAGCCCCGCCGGCTCCCAGGGCTGCGAGATCTGTGGCAGCTCGCGGGGCTTTGGGAGGTTTTTGGGGAGGGCAAAGGCGTGAACCCCGAAGGGTGTCTGGTTGCTGGAGAGTTTAACATGGGAACGGGTGGGGGAGGAGGAGGACCCGGAGGGAAGTCATTCCCAAAATGTGCGAGGAGAGCTTGGGTGGGGTGTCAGACGCTTGTTTATTTTGTACTTCTTGGGAAGAGGTGGGGAACAGGGGGTGGGGGGTAAATGCTTTTGTAGCCCGTGCCCCGGGATGGTTTTGGGGCAGAACGGTGTGTTTGACCGCAGGAGCGGTCGGGGGAAGCGGCAGGGAATTCTGCTGGAGTGTTTGCCTCAGCTTCGGGGTTAAAACAAAACAAGAGGCGAGTTGTATTTAGGTGCAGAATACACACCCGAGCCAGACCCCGCCGAGTTCTTCGACCTCAGTTTTGTCTGATGGGTTCTTTTCTTTCTTTTTTTTTTTCCCCTCCCCTAGTTGTTGGAGTGTCTCTTGGTATGTTTGCAGAGCACTTCTTCGGAAGCATTTTGTTCTTTGCGATAGGTCTGGAAAAGCCTTGGTTGGACGTGCTGTTTTTTCCTCGGTTCCTTCGTGTTAGGGACACAAAAAAAATGCTCTTTTTGGGGGTGGGGAAGGAAGAAGGAAGAGGAAATGAAGGTTTAAGCATGTTTGTGGAGTCGGGTCTGTCTCAATTTGTTCAAGTAACACTGGGAGCGTGATTCGGTGGCTTTTAAGTACAAAACGTTTGTGAACAAAACCTGGGGAGATTTAAACTTTGTAGGGAGGAAAGCGTTAAAACTGATGGCCAGGGAACGCGGATCTGGGAGACGCTACCTACGTCCCCCTGCTTCGAACTAGTGAGGATGGAGGGAAGGCAAAAAAGAAAACACTGGGGAAAAATACCCTCACAATTTGCATGAATGATGCCACGTAAAATACCGGAGCGAGGAATTGTGCTCTGCAGACGATTTGTGGGCTGGCGAAAGCCTGAAGTGCCTGCTCGGGTCCCGTGATATGACTCGCTCATTTCTGCAGGGCTCATCAGGTACAGGCTCTGCTTCCTTCCTGGGATGGTGCAGCTGGCATTTGATTTCCTCCATGGATGGGAGAGGAGGAGTCCTGTGCAGTTTTTTTCCCCGAGATGATTGCATTTTCTTTGGCCTTGCTGTACCCTGCCTCATTAGTAGGAACTGCATCTATATTTATTTACCATTATACCGTGTCCCTTGGGAAGCGGGGTGTAGTTTGGAGTAGGTATATATGGATTTATCACTCCTAACATTTTTTTTCCTCCCATCATGCTAGGACCAAATCCGTCAACAGCAGAGAGCAAACTTAATTTATTTCTGTGTTTTGCGTCTCTCTTTTTACCATTTCTCTTCCAAATTGCTGAGAAAACATCTCCGAGATGGAGAGAGGGGAGAAGGAAGAAAGGGATGGGAGACGTTGTCTGTGCAGGGCTGCATTTGTTATCTGCATGTCTGGGGAGCACCGGGCTTGGGAAGGGCAGGGTTTGTTTCTGCATGTGAAAACTGGGGTTTGGGAATGTTCTTTTCCCCTCTGTGAAGATTATTCTTTAGCCCTGCGACAGCCACAACTTTTTCTGTCTGGTTGACAGAATTATCAGACGAGCCTGGGCAGGAGGCTGGGAACAAGGAACTTGTGTTTCACTCCGCGCTGCCTGTTCTTCCTCCCCTCGTTCCCTTAGCACCAGTGCAAGCACCAGAACAGGCATCAGCATTTTTACTCCTGTGTCATCCCACTGTTCCGAGCAGGTCTAGACGACATTGTGGTATGCAGGCTGCCAGCTGGGTTACAGGAATGCTACCCTAGGTGAAACGGCAGGATTTTTAAGGAGGGGTAAGGAAATCTGGGAGAGAATCCTGTGTGGATGAGGCCTGGTTGTCTCTAGAACTGCTTTGCTGGGCGGTCTCGAGCAATTCCCGGGGTTTGTTGACCTTTCTGGACAATGTGCATCTCTCTAGCTTTGTGATTCTGATAATTCCACGGAGTTAGTAGCCGCTGTCAGCTGCAGGAAGCTGATTTTTAAGGTAGTTTCTGTGTGGGTCTTACTGGTCTCTTACAAAGGGATATTAAAAGTTCATGGCTGTGCGGTGTTTTGAAAACTAAATTATTATGAAGTGTTGACTTTATAGTGATAATGCATAGGTTCGTGAGAGTGTTTGGTATGTTTTTTCATTGCCGTCTGGATTTGGGAAAACAGTGGGGCTCTGACATTGGTTTTTAAAACTAATTTACTTTTTAATAAAATGCATTTTTATTAAGCGTGACTGTCAGGAATTGTTCTGTCGTTAACTTTTGGGACTGCTCTTTCTGTGTTGTGTGTCAGTGGGGCAGGGGTGAAATTTGGGTCTTTGGGTGGGGAATTGGGAGAATTAATGAAACTGAACCATGAGAAAGGAGGAAGCTGTGCTGTTCCTTGTACCAGGGGATCTGGGAAGATGTTCGGTTGTATAGGTTAGAAAATAAATGAATTTTCAGGAAACAACAGCACATTTTATTCTAAAGAAAGCAACTTGTTCTTCACAGTGATTTCTGTGCAGAGCTTTTAAGGACATTACAGAATGACAGGCTACAGTATTGGCATCTGTGGCAAATCTTTTTCATCTGCAAGGTTTAGAATTTGAAATCAAAATACTGTCATCTTAAGAGTCTTACTGCAAAAAAAAAAAGATGCCTTTGTTCCTCCTGTCGATAACTTCATGCCGCTTTGATTCTAAAGTCCCCGAAGTTGATTTCACGTTATACTGATTTTAACAGAACGGGGATTGGATTCTGCATGCATGTCCTCGTGGGATTGGGCTTTAATTATACCTATGCTGATAATATGATCTTGTGGGTTATCAATGCAGTGAGACCAGTACTGTGATTACAGCGGGGTTTTTAGGACATAATGAGGAGAATTCAGTGTTTCTTGGGGTGGGTGGGGGGCAGTGTCTAACTCATAACCCTAAAGCTGGTTTCATTTGTAAGATTAGTAATAAACTGTATTTTAGCATTCTAATATTCCTGTATTGACTAAAGCTCCCTTCTGACTCATGTTAAATTAGGATGGCTGGGTAGCAAAGTGTCCTAAGAGTTTGTACTTGAACACTCAGTCATGCAAACGGGTTGTGTGGTAGCTGTGAATGCAATTCCCAGGGTTAATGCTAAAGATAAGTGTTTTGACAAATGCTTTTAATTTGGGGAACAGTACACGCAAGAATGACAGGATATGAAAAGAAAGTGCTATTTTTCGTCTCGCAGGTGGCAAACCAAGGTGTAGAGGGATCGACTTGCCCAGGTTCCTACAGGGAGTCTGCGGCAGAACTCGCAATCAGTCTGCGATCTCAAGGGTTTGTCAGGGCTTTAATCAGTTTTTCTTCCTCCCCTCGTTAATTGGCTAACTTTGACATTTTGAAAATAACATCTAGCGATTATTTCTCTTTTCTCCGGTTTCAAACTTTATCGCCTGAAGTTTTTTGTTGGTTTTTTTTTTTTTCATTTTCAGTCAAGCCTTGAAAACACAAGGTTGGAAAACTTGATCTGAGCAGCACCTCCCTGACATATGATACTATCTCGAAACAGCCCCTGACAAGTGAACCCTCTCATTGAAATCATGTGAGGAATTTTATTACTCAACTCTGAAGATCTTCTGGGGGAAAGGAGGTTGCAAAGTATTAACTATGTGGTCTTCGTTGCAAGTTGGCAGATAAAATGTTCTTACGTATTTGAGGCTGTCATGTGGTCCGCAGCCAGAAGTAGAGAATCAGCTTTGTAGTCGCTGACCAACTGAAAATTTCATCTTGTCACTGTGAGAAACACATTTATTTTCTGTGTGGTGCCTGCAGATTTCAAGTGAATATATCTCTGTCTTTAAACATGCTCTTGGTTATATTCCCCTCTGGAGTGGGCGCTCGCACAGCGTTAGCCTGTGGTCATATGAGCACGTGGAGAAGCTTTTATCCTTGATAGCCTTAAAAAGCGTGCTGGTTTTGGGAAGCTCCTGTTCTTTGCTGTTGCAGTTGGGTTTAGCAGAGGCTTCTTGGTGGTGCAGGCTCCCTGTGTGTCACTGCTGAGCGCGGGGCTCGTGTCACAGTCCCGGAGCCGCTGCTGTGACAATTACGGCGTCGTAAAGCCCAACCTAATCGGGGCTGATCGATTTATGGCCGTAGCTCGTGTGGTGGCCGGTGCAGCACGGCTCCAATGGCTCCCACTCGATCGTTCTGGCCGAGCCACTGCCCTCCTTTGCTGTTCCATGACACAACAATGCTTTGTGCCTCTGTTTGTAAATCTCCAGAACTGCTTGGCAGAGGTGTTGGCGTTTTACAAACGGAGAAACCGAGGCACAAGGGCCGAGTGACTCACGTAAGGTCACGGACTGAGGCAGTGGCACTTCAGCACAGGTGTCTCTTCCCCATCTGTTGCACTTTCCATCTGTGATATATTGATATACAGTAACCCTATACGGAATTTATTGGCTGGTCATCTAATGTGCACATTAAGAATATCTAAGTCCAGAGATTTTTTTTTATGGTGATGGAAGGATTTCTCACTGACTTCTGTGGCTCGACACTTCTCATCCTTCTTTGTTCAGTTAATTTTCTTGCTTTTAAATCCATTCTATTCCACCCCCCATCAGCTCAAAACCAAACTTTCTCCCGAGACTGTGAGCGATGCCCCTCCCAAGACTGTGAGGGATGCCCTTCTTTCTTGCACAGCTTTTCTTCTGCTTCATTTAATAGGATTTTTTCGGTGTTGGACTTCAGATCTATCTCAGGAATGCACAGGCGTGTTTGTCATTTGTTTTGCTTCAGCCCCATGTTAATGCAGACACCAGCAGGTTGAACAATTACTGTTTTGATGTGCTTTATTAAGAAGGAAAAGAAATAATCTATAACTGGTTATTTTCCCTGTCTGTGTGGAGATTTCCCTTTCCCAGTTCTAAATCAAAGCTGCAGGCAGAGTCTGAAGTTAAAGTGTGCTCTTAAAACAGGGAACTGCCGTGGTGCTCCTGACAGAGTGTGCTCTGCTTTATCTTTCCTGTGCAGCCAACCAGGAGCTGTGGAAGGTCAGTTCACTTTTTCCTACAGAATTCCACTCTGAACGTTCACGTCATCATTTCATCTTGGTTTCAGTGCAATTACCAGCCTGAAACTTGGTACCAAGCAGAGCCCTTCCATCAGGTTGTACATGAATACACCTAAATCACGTCTGTAATACGTCTTGACAAAGATCCCACTTCATGTGTGTGTCCATGGAATGCTGGCAGGTAGTGCTTCCAGTCTCTATTTGCCCGATGGGTGGAGTGTTGCTTCCAGGGAAGAGTTTCTCCCAGCCTGAGGAAACAAATTTTGACACCTGCTTCATGCATAGAGGTGGCTTTTTTTTTGTTCTCCATATGTACAAGATGTATTTTTAAGCTGTATTAAATTTACATGAATCCCATTCACTGCCGTGGTGGTAGATGAGATCTTAACGTTCGGTTAAGGGAGGAATTTACAAGCCAGGCATAAAAATTATATTAATTATGTTTGGCTCTGCCCCCAGCTGAATCCTGCTTGTCCTGAGTTCCTGGTATCGGTCTTCTCCCCACTTCTGAACTTAATATTTAAGAAGTCTTTTTTTCTTTTCACTTCCTTAGAATTTTTAAGTTCAGCAGCAGGATAACTACCACTGAAACAATAGTGTAGGCTACTCTTTCAGTGGCCTTGTGAACAGCCAGTTTTGTTCTTCTGCTAAGCCCTTGCCCTATCAATTGGGAAGTGCAGCATATAGTCATTTCCTGCATTTCGAGCTGCCCGTTTCTTCTGAGCTCTGAGGCAAGCACTGAATCTGCTTTTTGTTCTTGCCGTGGCACTGTAATACTGATGGCAGCAGAAAGCAGTTAGTTAGTTCATCAAATACAAGCGCTGTTCCTGCTTGGATATTTATTCTGACCTTTACTTTGGACAGTTTCTCTGCCATGATCAGATTCTCTGATTACAATGTCAGCTTTCACCACAAATCTCTCTGTGATTTAACTGGCAGCATTTGGGGGTTTGAGCAACTGGGCGTGCAGCAGCTCCGACATGGAAGTGGTGCTCGAGTGTTAGGAAGTTCTTCCTGGCAATGAAATTTCCTTTCTAGGCTCTGCCGTAGGTTTTATTTTATGACCCAGAGCAAACTTTTTGACTTGCCCGTGTTCCAGCGTGGAATACGGAAATAATCCTTTCAGGGCTGTCGAGATGCTTTTATGTTTAAGGAGTATGTGGAGATTCTTGGCTGGCTGGTAGTGAGTGCTGCTGCTCTTGGGAGTATAAACCTGGGTCAGAGGTGCAGTCACCCAGAATGAGAACTAGGTATTTAAGCTGATACTGATTTTTCATGCCCCCGGTGGGAGGGGTAAGTAGCTGATCAGAGTTTTCCCCCACTAAATTGTATCACACGTGGTTTCCAGACATCTTAGTCGGTCGTCCCCTGTTTGTATTTCATGGGAGCTCCAGCTGTTTAGTGATAAGTCTGAAAAAGAGGGAACTTGCTGAACTCGAAACTTATTCCTCCCTCTTTAATTTCCTGATCCACAGAAGTTGAGTGATGTTAACATATTGGAGATTCATAAAATTTAAGGCGAGAACAGATAATTAAATTGCCTTCCCTGATATGTTTTATATGCTTTGTATCACAGGCCTTTAAATTTTAATCATTTACTCTGAAACTGAGACCAGTAAATGATGTTTGGCTAAAAACAATTTGAAAGCTTTCCAGCCCTGAGTGTCCATCACTGGTAATTTCAGGCTCATCACTTCTCTTGGTAGTTATAAGTGGCTGATTTCTAATTTGAATTAGTCTAAGTTCTGCCGCTGGTTCTTGTTAGGATTTTCCTGACAAGATTAGAGCCCTTTAGTATCCAGGACTTTCTTGCCATGAAGGTACTTACGCTCTGTAATCAAGTTACTTGATAGATAAGGAAACAGAGTTGAGCTTTTAAGTCTCACTCTGAGGCATTTTCTCCAGCGCTCAGATCATCCGGTGATTCTTCATGGTCTCCGTTTATTTTTAACGTTGTGGAGACCAAAACCGGTGCCTGTTCCGGCCTGTGTCTGATCCGTACCAAATTCCGAGGTGCCTTTAGCCTTTTTTGCTGCACAGCCATTGAAAAGGTTCCCAGGAGCCCTTTTGCACAGGGAAATCCTGTTCATGAGCCTCGCTGCCCCAGCACTGACATTCTTTACTCGAGTAAAGTCTGCCTTTTAGTAGTTACAGTCTGCATTTTTTAGATTATAAATTAGCCTTTGTATTCTGATGGGTTTGGCTTTCTCGAGCTAACTTAAGGCAGGTTTTCAGCCTCCTTTCTCCTGCTGTCCTTTCCTCCTCATGATGTCCTGTTGTGCTACAGCCCTGGTGTCACTCACAGATTTTTATCTGCAGTGATAAAAATGTTGAACTGCATCAGACCTTAAATTTAGTGACAAAAAAAAAAAAATTAGCATGATGCAATCCTAGGAAGTAGATTAAGAACTGGCTGACTGACAGCTCTCGGATACCGAGCAGCCGATGTGGGTTTCCACCAGGACCAGAGCACGTTCTGTGCGTGTGCTTGACTCCGCTCAACTCCATTTGTAATCTCAAAAGAACAAAGTTAGTCCTTTATCAAGACATTTGCCATTAAAACATGCTGACTGGCACTACCGGTGTCCTTGTTCTCGTAATTCTTTACTGGGAAAACACAGATTTTTCTTTTCCTGTTCTTTGCCTGGATGGATACCCAGCTTACGGCTTTGCAGATTTGCTCCATCCCCTTGCTGAGTATTGGCAAAATAGGAACACCCACCCGGCCTGGGGTGAAAGGCCTCTTTGGTGCACGTGTTTTAGGCTGATTTAAATGCTTCTCTGCTGATGGATTTGCTGGGAATCATCTTTTATTGCTGGTGAAGTAGAAGGTGCTTCGTGTGACAAAGGCATGTTGCCCCAGTCTACAAAAGACTGTTCCCAGTACTCTCAGTGGTTTTCCCTTCTACTAGAAAGCTACTGGGGTTTACATTTTATTAATGGTATGGTATTTGTTTTTTATACTTGAGTCTTTCACTTTTGTTGTTAAGAGAAGCATCCCAAGGCCTTTTGTTTGTGGATGTCCTCAAGTGTAAAAATGGCAGCGCTTTTGGGGTGGTTGTGGTGCATGTGCTGCCAGACCCCATGGCTTTATGGAAGTGATGAACTTCCAGCCTTTACAAGCAGCTACTTCTGAAGACACTCGTGAACTACCCTTCGGTTCGTGGGCATTATTCTCATAAATACTGGTGTTACTCCTCTGTCACACTCAAGTAAATTCTGATTTATTCATAGCACTGTGCCTTCTTGCTTTTTGTTAAAAATGCAGCTGCCTTTGCTTGCTGGCTGTTCCCTTGAATTTCCCTTTTCCTGTCCCAAACTGATTTAGCTTTTACTCCTTTGGTGTTGCAGCTGTAATCAGCAGTGCACAGGAATGTTGTCTTCTGCAGGACAGGCAGTATTTTTGCCATCGGTTTTTAGGATCCTGGATAATATGGGATCTTGAAGCCAAACCTAATTTAAATACTACTAACAGGAAAAAGGGAAATGTGTGGTGCTTTGAGTTGGTTTGGTTTTTTTTCCCCAAGGTGGATGTTTTTAAGGATTTGCTCCCTGAGAAAGTCCCTATTTTGAAACCTGCAAATTCCAGGCAGATAAATGGCAGAGAGGTCGGGCGAGTATCTGACGTTTGGGATGTCTGCTTCCTTTCTGGCTATCTGGTGGGAAGCTGGCCACAGCGATAGGCTTTGAGGAGAGATTGGGAAGGGGAAAGAAAGGGGGGGAGAGCACTGAGGCACAGGATCCTGGAGTCTGGCAAACGCTGTGGAAGAAGCTGTGCCATTTTACTCCTGCTGTCTGAGGTGTGGAAGTCAAAGGCAAGTGCTAGGGACCCAAAGCTGTGGAGTTTTGGTGGACATGGATATTTCGTGTCATGGCAGCCTCTGAGCTCAGCCAGCAGCTCTCCTGCCTCCTGGTTAAATCAGGATCTGATTTTCTTGTTCCTCTGCTGTCTTCTTGCAGGAGTTGTTTATTGACTGAAATTGTTTCCATATGGCTGCAATGTAGAGCTTGATTACATTAAACGTGGTGCTTTCCTGTGGCGTTGCAGTGCTATGGAAAGCTCATCCCTCTCTCTCTCCCCCTCCAACCTCCTCTTCCTCCATAAAACCTTGGGCTTGGAACATGGAACTTGTTCAGGTATTATCTTCTTTCCCCTCTGAGGCTTGTAAAACTGAGGTCTGGATCTTTTTTGGGTCGTTCTATTTGATTGCTTAGGTGGGTTACCTTGGCATATAAACGACTCATAAAATAGTTAAAATGAAGATGAAAGTGGCTGCAGTTTGAGAGCATTGCTGGAGCTGGGCCTCCAGGGTGTTCAACACTGAACAAGCAGAAAAGAGTCTCTGCTTCCAAAGAGGCTTGGGACAGTCCATTTGCATTGTATTTGTTGACACTAATGATCAATTTAAATGCTGCTCCAGGAAGGTGTTAGAATTCCTGTACTCTGGATGCTAGAAGGCCAGATTCCCTGCTTATCAGGAGCCTGGAGGCTGTGTCCAGTTTGTGGGAAACTGATCTGTTTAATGGCAAATGGATGCATCTGTATCTTTGATAAGAATAAAAGCTGATTGTTGGCTAAGTTGGCCGATAAAACCAGCAATGAAGCATCTCTACCTTCTCTTTGTCATTACACCTAAACTTGAATTTATAACCTGAATTCACAATTTGGTTTCTTGTTAAAAAATGTTTTCTATTTAAACAGATTAAAATATATAAATGCCTTTTTCTAGAGCCTAAGCCTTTTGCTGTAATGCCTCTGTTTCTTGTAATGGACCCCAACAGAACCTGGGCATTGTGTTTCTACTGCCAGTATCTGAAATCAAGTCAAACCAGCGGAGTGGAGGTTGTCACTCTTGGCTGAGCGCATGGAACCAGAGTCTGATGAAGCAGTAAACCTGGTTTTTGACAGAAGTAGCCTCTTCTGCGTGTGCATAGAGAATATTTCCTTTATTTCTGTGTATTCAGATAGTTCGTATCGCAGCCTGTTTAATTCAAAACTGAGAAACCATTTGGGAGCTGTAAATGCCGAAATACTTGTTTTCCTCCCCTAACATAAGGTGGAAAAAAGAACAATGAGGGAGGAGATTCACTAATATCGAAATCTTTCCGTGGAGGACACAGCAAGGTTCAATTCATTTAATAAAGAGAATTCATTTGTTTTCACTAAAGCATTTTAAAATGCAAACCATGTTTCTGTAACCCTTTTATGCGTCCTGCGCCTATGATGTATCATTCAAGATTAATAAAACTGTAATACATAAAAGCTGGCATTTTAAAATTGTTTTATAAACAGTCTGGCTAATAACCCAGGGTGGAAACTGGAATGCAGGTATGCTGCTCTTCAGGCCCTTGCCTGGCTAGAGGATGAAGCTCCAGGGTTTTGGTTTTTTTTAAAATTTAATGGAAAATGAAAGCTTTAAGGGAAGAAATAAGCCCCGACCACGAGGTATCCAGTGATGTTCGGGGTGGTGTTGGTCACTCTGAGGCGTCCGTGGCTCGGGGAAAGGCTCGATAAATGTCCCTCAGTAAATGTCCCTCCTAATTTAGAGGTGTCTGACTCGTGAGCTGGCAGGTAAAAGGGAGACAGTGACCATGGAGTTGTCGTGGCCATCTCCTCTGCTTGTCCTTAAAGGAATTGCTGCTGCCCAGTGCTTGGAGCAAAGGATGTGGGCACCTTTTCTGAATTGGGATATTGCAAGTCTTAGAACTGTGGGAGCTGCCTCCCTTTAGCCCACACTGAGGCACCACACTTTGGGAGTGTGGCTTTAAACCCTTCCATTCTGCTCTGTGTTTCAAGACTGCCACTTGTCCAGCATTTCCAGTGTCAGGAAGAATTTCCTCGTGGAAAGGGCTGTCAGACATTGGAGGGGGCTGCCCAGCGAGGTTTGGAGTCCCCATCCCTGGAGGTGTCCAAGGAGCACCTGGATGTGGCACTCAGAGTTCTGGGCTGGTGACAAGGTGGGGATCGGTCACAGGTGGGACTTGATGATCTCAGAGGCCTTTTCCAACCCAAATGATTCTGGAATTTTTTTTGTTTTTTGTGGATCCTTTGATGGATGGCTTGTACACATTGTGAGGATGGCTTGTACACATTGTGAGGAGAGAACTGCTCACAAGAAGGGTAGGGATCCTGCAGCTGGATGCCTGCAGATCCTGATTTATCTGGAAAACCTCTCTACTCCCTCCCTATTTTGCAAAACGCTGTGGGAAAGATAGGCTGGAGAAACTTTAGTTTTCTTCTGTCCCTCACACAACCCACTGGCTACGTGGGAGCAGAAATTAAGACAAGGACATTTAATTTTAAGTGTTGTCATCTTCACAGAAAGTCACAATTTATCTTTCCTTCTCCCTGTCACAGAGCTTGGCTGTGCTACTTCTCACACATCAGAGCTGCTTTCTGCTTCTTACCCACTGCATGACCAGCTAAAACAAAAATAAAACTTCACTCCTTTGAGTCCCTCCAGAGCTGCCTTCAAGGAGCAGCTTTACACTAATGAAGTTTAGTTGGTTTGCCAGTTACTTTTCAGTGATTTCCAGAACTGCTGAAACACAATGAGTTGGTGAAGACTCTCTGGTGTATTTTGTGCGAGCTCAGATATTTGAATATGGAATAGACGAGTACTAAATATCTGCAATTTCCATTAAATTTCGATATCTTTAAGGGATGAGTCCTTAAAACAAGCTCTTACTGACGTTAGAGGCGATGGGATTGCTCTCTGTTGGCTCTCACAAGAACTGAACTGGAACTGTATTGTGGATATTTTGTTTTTAATTAGCAGATCACTGAGTTCTAGGTCCTTTCATATTTAAGAATAATTAATTCTCCATTGTTTTTGCTTCTGACAGACTTTTACTGTCAGCCTTCCAGAGGAGACATTGGCCCTCCCTCCAGTTATTTGACAAAACAATTTACTGTGAGCAGCCTTCCCCCCACCCCTCACGGCAGAAATTTGCCTCTGGCGTCCTCCTGGGTGCTGCTTCCCAGCTCTGCTTTATGCTGTCCACCTCTTCCAGGTAAAACCTGCACAGGGATGGGATTGAAACGCTTAAACTCCCCTCGCCCGCTCCTGAAAAATTCCACAGCGTTGGCCTTCCAGTGAGCAGCGTGTGTTAAATGTCCTGCAAATCACTGGATTAAGAGGAGGATCCTTCAGTTTTCTTCTAATGAGAATGACTTCTGAGAAGGCTGCAGGCTCAGGGCCATGCTGCCATTGCAGTATTATCAGTACATTTTGGCTGCAAATGTGATTTCTTTTTTCTTTAATATTAAAGGGAGGGGTTATGACTTCTGAGCTATAATTGTGTGGAGACATTACTTGGGCAGACCTCCTAAACTCTCCTGCATTAATTTGGATGTGCTGGATACGAGCTCTGTGCTCTTACAGCCGCTGAGGAGAGTCTTGGACCGTGACTGGTGTTTGCAGAAAGCAGAGAAATTGCAAATTATCTGTTTTGATGCTGCACCTCGAGTTTCCTCTTGCTTGTTTTCCCTGCTGCTGTTGATGGTCTTTCTTTTGTATCCATTCCTGTGCCATTTGCAGTCACAGTTCCCAGTTCTAAACTTAGCTTAAACCCAGTTTTGACTAACTTTTCAGTTTTGGCCTTAGTCAGCCACCAAGCAAAAGTGATTTAGCGGCGTTCGCTCGGGTTTCAGAAACCACCCTGCTGGGCCTTCCCTGCCCCACGGCTCTGAGACTGCTGGGCTTCGTAGGAAGATGTATTTTTGTAGTCCAGTCATTACCCCAGCACCAACCTACATCCAGGTGGATCATCATGTTCCTGCACAGTTATTTTTGGAGCAAGTTGCACTGGAAAATTGCACTTTAGGGGGGATTAGACTGGACAAGCTCGGGAGGTGCTGTCCAGCCTCTGCAGTTCTGTGGTATGTGCAAAGGGAAATTAAACTGATAATTTTCATGGAGATGCATCCTTGTGCTTTTCATTCTGTCCTGTTCTCTCTGTCACCTTATTTTTGAAAAGTGGAGCTTTTAAAGTGTTTTACTGTGGTTCTTAAAGACGTGCAACTCTTCCTGGATTGAACGCCATGGCTGGCACAAGGGAGAGTTAGAAGGCAGTTGTTTAATTGGCATTTTACGTGGTAGACTCTGAAATTGGGGATTCATTGAGGCTCCTGCTTTGCTGCTCTTTTTCTGCAGGACAGCAATGGTGCAAAAATAAGGGGGTATGTCCTGAAAGTGTTGCCTGGAGCTGGCTGTGATCTGCACCACCACAGAGCTATGCAGGTTTGTACAGCTTCTTTTGGGCAGCTATAAAGTAATGTTTATGCAAGAATTGCAAAACTCGGCATAGAGGCTGAGTTCAGTTAAAATCAGGTGTAAGAAATGTGCTGTTGTGGTCAGATCTGAAGTTTGCTTTATCTCAGGCACAAAGCTGGATGATGCAGTGGTGGATGCTGAGGAGAGCCTGGAAGAACAAGGCAAGCGTTTGACCCCTCCCCAGCATATCCTTGCAGACATCCTCACTGTGTGCTGCAGGTGTTCTGGATATCCTCTGTATCCCCCCTTTTCCACCCAAAGGGAGGTCCAGGTGTGTTCCATTGCAGTGTTTTCCCCTGTTGAATGTTCCATACCTGGAGCCCAGGTAGCCCTTGTGAAGGGAGGTGCTGTTTGTGGAGTTCCTAGTGAAGAAATGGCCTTAATTTCTCATTTAAGTCACCTTTTTTTTTTATTATTTGGCTTGTTTCATTCATTTTGTTGTCTTTTTTTCAATCCCTGTCAGTCCTGTGCCACTTTAAGCATGCAGAAATACAGTATTTAAACTCTGTGAGCTGCATAGTGAGCCCTTCCCATTCCCATCCTCACCATAGTGTTGGCAGGGCTGTTTAATAACTCTCTCCCATGGTTCAGATGCAATCAGTTGGGAGAGCATGGACCTCCCTGTAACTTCATGCTTGATCCAACTGGGTTAGTTTTGCTGGAAGGGACTTGGGGAGTGTTCAAAGTTCTGAGCCAGCAGGACCCTGCAAGCGCTCACCCCTGGCAGGGAGGGAGGGAGGGCAGGCCACAGCTTGGATTTCTGATGGATCTGCACCCAGAAAAACGCACCTGGCTGTGTCCAGAGTGGCACAAACCCTGGGGAAGGAGGACAGGCAATGGTTTCTCTCCATTTTGGGTACTCTCCAAACATCTCTAGGGCTCTCAGTTACTGTTTAACTCCAGCTCTGTGTGCTCTTCATACAGAGGGGCTAAGTCTGCTGTCATTTAGAAAATGAAGGTTTTTTTCTGACTTGTCAGTGCCTTTTTGGTGTGGTGTGATTGCTATTTGCCTGTCATTTCTCTAACTTGTAAAGCTGTCTCCAGTGTGTGCAGTTTTATATCCCATTAGCTCGCTCTTTCTCATCTTATCATACAGCACTGTAATCATCTGTCCTCTTTCTACCCCCAGATCCTGGCTTTAAATACTGTTTTCTAAAAATCTTCCTCCTAAAAAATGCCTCTGTGTGAGACTTTCCTTGCATGCAGCGATATATGTGAGACTTGAACTCAAGGAATTTCGTATTTACTGCAATTTTTTTTCTGGATAATTTATTTGATAATTGCACCTTTTGGAGCCTCCTAATTTACCTAAAAAGGTTATTTTTTATAGGGGGTGTGTGAACACACTCTTTCAAGTGCTGTACAATAGCAGGGAGTCTTTACTAGGGGGGAAGGAGCTGACAGCAAAGGAAGTTCTGTGAGTTGCATCCCTGAAAGCACAAGGGTTAATGCTTTTTTGCCAGATGTTAAGTCTGTTTCCTGCTTTTACTTTAATGTCTGCATATAAAAAGATTTTGGTTTCTTTGTCCCTTTGCACTTGAACTAAAAACTGTAATCTATTTGTGGTGCATCGTAGAGAAGTTATTTTTTTAGTACTTTTGGTTTAACAGTTTCTCTGTAGAGAGAAAGAAAAAAAAAACAGATTGAGGCATCCTTCCAGTGAAATATAAAATGAGAGGATTGTGATATCTGAATTTAGCAATGCCTCTGCTAATAGGACCAAAGATGACAAACCAGATTGAATAGTCCCTTATCCCTCTGTTTTGGAGAGAGCCAGGCTGGAGAGAATATTCTACAAATAAATGGCTGGGAATGACATTTGCATTTCTCCTTGTGAGAAGTTGGTAACAGTTCTACGAGCAACGGACTGGAAATGGGTTTTCTTAACCTGTAATGAGTAGGGAGCTTAAATTTCATTGCTGCTGAGGATTTCTAGCCAAAGATTTCTGTTTTACAGCTGTTATTAAAAATTTATGGGGCAGCTCGAGATCAAAGCAAATATATATTCTCTTTATTATGTAAACTTGGTTTTGTGCAACATATGCATTGCATCTATATAGTTTATGCAGGATTTTTTGTTCTGGCAAAGGCAAACAGCCTTTGCATGGTGCAGTTAGACCTGGAGGTGGAAAACTCACTGACTAATGGTGGTCTGATCCTCTCTCTTCATTCCCTGTATCTCCCAAGTAACTTAGGAAAAGGAAGATTTCTCCTGAGGTGCTGTACTTGCCTTGTTTCCTAGTTGAAATCTTCTATACTGTACTTCATACTGAGGTTTTGTTACGACTTTATTTTGGTTTTTTTGTGTTCCACATAACCCAGGTTTCCCACTGGTGTGCTGAAGGACTTCCTTGGACTACCTTTCAATTCTTAAAGGCCAGACCTGAAAACTTTTATAGAGATATTTAACCTTACGGGGTGGAGCACAGCCTCGCAGTCAGGGCTTTAGGCTACAAGAGGTTTTCAGGAAGGGGGTGGCCTGGCTTTTGTGCCACGCTCCAGGTACCAGGCTCCTTACAAATTCCTTCTGTTCATTCATATTTCTTCTTTGAATATGTTCTTCTTGCCCTCCATTCCCACCTTGCTGCATATGAAAGCAAGCTGTCCATATTAGCATCTTTATCGAATTTGTAGGGTGGGGGTTTTTTTCCATATGTCAGCTTTGAGAATGTATTTGTTGTCAGTCTCAAATTTTACCAGGACCTACGATCTCTTTTTCGAAGTGAAAGCTTAGATGTGAACCCCGATGGTTCCAGTTGGAGAAGACAACTGGAAAACCTAAAACCACAGAATCATTAAGGATGGAAAAGACCAAAGAGATCGAGTCCAGGTTGTGAACTGATCCCCACCTTGTCACCCAGAGCACTGAGTGCCACGTCCAGTCTTTCCTTGAACACTTCCCAGGCGTGGGGATCCCAAACCTCCCTGGGCAGCCCTTCCCAACACCTGACCACCCTTTCCATGAGGAAATTCCTCCTGGTATCCCACCTGAACCTCCCCTGGCACAGCTTGAGGCTGTATCCTGTTGTCCTGTCATGTTTTCTGAAGGGCTGGGGTTGCTGTACTCAATGATCTCTTACAGATTCACACATTCCAGTTCTTTTTTGGTTTGTATTCCTTGTGTCCCACTTCTGTCCCGTGTCCCCAGCTGCCTGGTGGTCTCTGAGCTCTCACATGAGCTGCTGCTTTTGCACTCGGTGGGGTTTGTGTGCACAGTCCTGGGTGTAGCTGAGCCCTTGGTGCGCTGTTACTTTAAAGCACTGATAAAAAGGCTGTGGAATAAGGGAGGGAAGGCAAAAGTCTGAAAAGCTGCTGGATCTTAAAGATTAATCAGCCTGGTTTAAATAGCAAGCAAAGCTACAAACAGCTTTTTCTACACAGCGTGCTTTCTTCCATTGCTTTTGCAAAGTTGTTTCTCCAGGGGAAGATTTCAAGCTCCATAAGACTCGTGTTCTTATATTAATGTCAGGACAAGGGCTAAGATTATTCGTGTGAATATGTACAAACAATTCCATTACCTGGGGTTCCTTTCATGCTTTCTCCCCCGTGGAATTATGGCCCCGTATTGCACAATCACGTATCTATTCCTGTCCGTACAGATCTGTATTTACAAACTCAGGCCAGGGAGCTCCTGTGCACGAGCTGAGGGAAAGAGAAGTCAGTGTAAATGACAGCCTGAGACATGATAAAACCGGCCCTGTTTATAAATACAATGAAGGATATGCAGCGGTGCTCTCACGAGAGGGGTGCAGGCAGACCTAGGGGTTGCTGTAATGTGGGTGGTTTGTGGGGTTTTTTGTCTTTTTTTTCATCAGGAGAGTAAATCCCCCCACGTCTGTGGACAGCTTCCTGCACGCATTTAACTCACAAAGATTTGATTCAGTTCTGCTGCAGGGAAAGAAGTGATAGGAGCAACCTGAAAGATGGGGGCAATTCCTAGAACACATCGTCCTCCAACGCTGTGTTGGCAGAACTGGCAGCCACTTCTCCGCCCTTTGCTGGGGCTTTTCAGCTCCTCTTCCTCCTGGGTTGTCTGCTTCCCTAAGCAGCCTCAAAGAAGGGTTGTAAAACTGTGATGGGGGGCAGGGGGAGCAAGGGAAGCAGGTAGAAATGATAATTTATTCCTTTACATTTTCTCCTCTTTTCCAAATTGATTACCACTTGTGCTTACGAAGCACCATTTACAACAGAAATCAAACCCGAGGAGGTCTTGTTGAGATCTGGATCAAACAGCAAGTTTCCATAGTGGTGGTACTGACTCTCTGTCTCTTGGTGGACTGTCAGGTATTAGAAGAAGGTCCCTGAAATAATTGCAGCAAATGTAAATGTTCTGTCTCCTGGGCACGTCCTCAGGCACTGTCAGTGTTGCTGGGATTGGCTGAGAAGCAGAAGCAATGCAGGTTTTTATCAATATTTGTAATTAAGAAAATGTTCTGGTGAAAATGTCGGGGATTTTATGACTCTGCTGTGTCTTGTAGTGTTAGTGGGATACAGGGTGGCCCATGGAGCCCTTTGCAAAAAGTTGGACTCTTTTTTTTAAGGTTAAGAAATGTGATCATGGCCCAAGACAAAGGCAAGAAGTTGTACGCAGCAGCCAAGGTGGACAGGACATCTCAGGTTGTTGTCAGACCTCTTTGTGTGCATCTTTCTGCAGTGGACCGCCTGTAAAGTTGATGTGTTTTACCCCCAGCAGAGGTTGAGATGAGAGTTAATAGTTTCAAGTGTGCTCTGCTGATGGAAATAAGTATATATATGACTTATAACTGGAAATGTGTATTCATTTATTCACCAGCATTTGATACGAGATCAGAGTTTATGTTCAGAGAGATAAACCAGCTTTTTTTATCTCACCCCATGGAAAGCAGAGAGAGAATGGCAAGAGGGCAGGTGTGGGTCACAGGGAGCAAGTGGAAGCTGGACTGGATGAACTGGGAGGACTGGTTGTGGTCCTGTGTGGGTCAGTGGGGCCCAGGACAGTGGTGCTCCAGCATCCTGCCACTGTGGCACAGTGAAACGTCAGCGGTGATAAGCGATGGATGGAGAGATTTCGTGTGGTTGGACATTTATTAGGAAGGACTTTTGCCTTGGAGAGGCTGAAATCATGATATCCATCAACGAGTGGTTATTAGATCACCTGGCAAGCAAGAGAAAATAAGGAAAAACAAGAAATTGTGTTTTCTAGCACTCACTGTCCTGTTGCTTCCCTTGCCGCGATTTTTTTTGGGGAAAATTCTTTTTGCTGAACAGTGGATTCTCAGACAGGCAGTTAAGGGAAAAGAAGACTGTTGCTTTTATTTGAAACATTTTGGAAAGGAAACAGTCTTAAAGGCAACAATAAATGTTCTGGCATAATGCAGACTAAACCATCCTTAAAACAAGTCTATATCCATCACTCTGATATACTGGAGTCCCAATCTGCTGATTTGATGTCAGGATGATGAATTATGACCTTTTATTATTTATTTATTTTAAGGTTTAGTTGCAGACTTTATAAAAAAACATAAAGTAGGTCTGGCTTTGCTTGTGAGGTTTATGGAATGGCTGGGAGAAGCTTAGAGATTTGGAGCACAAGTGGGTGGCTCCTTCTCCTGTATTTGGGTATATTTTATATACACGCAAATGCATTTGCATGTACATAAAATTTATGTTTATTTTTATATATGTACACACCTTACACTGGGTGAAATTACAACCAGGTATAAATCACTTTTACTTCTGTGCATGGCAGTGGTTAGAGGTCAATTTGTGGGTGTTGCCTCCTGTGCTCAGCAGGGCTCCTACGTGTGGAGACACAAATTTAAGCTGATAGGGAACCAATTTCAGATGAAGCGTTGTGAGGCACTCAGTGACACTCGGGTTGTGCAGATTTATTTAAATTGCTCTGAGGTCTGGTGTAATCCTTCCAATTTGTGTAGACAAGGCCACTGGAGAACATCCCTGAAAATACCCTGCAAATGCTTTGCACAGCAAACACGGTGCTCCAGTCCTCCCAGGCCATTCCAGTGCTGGGATACCATGGGATGTGCTCAAACCCCATTGCCTGCTCTGTGTCCCAGCGAATGTGGCTCTTGGAATGCAGTGCTGCAGTGTTCAGCTGTGCAAGGCTGTGGAATCATGGAATGGGTGGGAAGGGACCTTAAAGGTCATTCTGTTCCACTCTCCCCCCTGCCGTGGGCAGGGGCACCTTCCACTATCCCAGGCTGCTCTGTCTGACCTGGCCTTGGACACTGCCAGGGATCCAGGGGCAGCCACAGCTTCACCTGTGCCAGGGCCTGCCCACCCTCACAGCCAACAATTCCTTCCCAATATCCCATCTCTCCCTGCCCTCTGGCAGTGGGAAGCC